>JAUZNK010003611.1:0-10825 GCA_035046665.1 Euphysa ruthae | reverse complement strand
TATATATCAACATAAAAGCACAGCAGCACACTTTTAACAGTATGCTATTAATATGGTTACGAAAGTATTGAAATAAGCTATAATTTATAATGTCTAGACATTATCAACAATTTAAAGTAAACTTACATACTTAAAATATTAAAAAGGAATTCAAAATGCACTGCCAAAAACAGTTCAATGCTGAACTCGGGAAATATTTCAGAATTTTCCTTTAACGACTTTGTCTTATAGAAACATAGCAGTATATCCCTGTACAACTTATTGTGTTTTTATATCTCATTGAAGTGTTACTTTTTATTTCATTTCATCCGAATTTTTCCAATATAGTTTTGGGAAAGCATTTTCATGAAGAAAAACATAAAAACCGTTCTTGTTATATATACAACTATTTTTCTAAACAAGAAAGATCGAAATTTTCGATAGTATTTAAAATTTATGTCATCATAAAAAAATCTATTAAACAATATTCTTTTCCTCAATAATGTGTCATTACCATGAATTAAACCAAAGCAGATGTCACATTAAACAAATCGCTACTAAATTAGTTAATCCCATTTTCTTGGAAAAATAAGCCGTCATATTGCATGAATTGCTGGATAAATTTTTGTCTCTAAAAGTTAGGATTGTACAAAGGAACATATCTTTAAATGATTATTTTCTAGATGAAATGAAGTTTCATTATTTTGATTAAAGTTGATTTTTCCAAAATCATATACAATCGTGACAAATTTCTACACTTAAAAATATTAGATAAAACTGACTTATTATTTTAGAATCTGGTACTTACACATGTGTTGCTTATATAGATTTTCAAAAAGCCTAGGAAACTGTGTATGGTGACATTTAAATTTTGGGATAAGTACTGTGAAAGGATGAGTAGCGGGTAAATGGCTTTTAAGCTCTTGAAAATGTCTTAAGTGTTGTTGTGACTTCTTTCAAATCATGTAAAATTTTTCAAAAAAATTATTTTAAAACTGTAGCAAATACACTATGTTTCTGTGATGTAAAAGTGATCCAAAAAATGATCAGCACTAAAACGTTTAAACATAAATTTTTGAACTTGGTAAAAGAAATCAACACATAAGGCACAGGCTCCCGATCAAATATAACACTAATATTTAATACATGGTCGAATGGTACCTTTACAAATGTAATATACAAGCAAAAGAATGTACAAAATCGCAAAGAATATATAACGTGTATGTCACCTGATTTTAGAAAAGATTTAATATCGGAATTCCAAACAACTTATATAAAAACATTAGGCCAAACATTGGGCCAATTGACAAATATTGAGTGAGTTCAACACCATTCGTTACCACAAACAAAAGTAAACATGTCATGTTGTGGTTTTTTTAAAGAAAAAAAATCTTCCAAACCAGCTGCAACATCGATTTTAACTAAAGTTTTATTTGTCTTCTCTAACGATCACTACATAGCAGTCACATCCGATATTACAGCAAACCTACAAGGAACACTATCAAGCAAACCAATATTGAAAAACAGACAAAGTGCAGGTCTCAGCACAGAATCTTGAGGGTCTCCAAAATAAAAAGTGTACTTGTTCGAAGTTTGTCCATTGAAGACAAAATTTTTTTTCACTTAAACAGAAATAGTGATTATCAAAACATTAGCCGAGAAAACAAATGGCTTCATCTCGTGGACAACTCCAGCATACCACCGATGGTCGAATGCTTTAGAGATTTTGAGTGTAAATGGGCGTGAATTTCCACAAGCATCACGTCATTGACGGACAGGTTCGCGGATGACATTCAGTGCGAAATCAGTTGACCTTCCAGAACGAAAACTTACTGATAGTGATAAAACAGATTGAGCAACTGTTAGTCACGCGTAACGCATGAGTTAATCAATGATAAAAAAAATATTAATTATAAACACTAGATCAACAGAATCCTTTGTCCAGCAAGATGGTAAACAAGATGCTGAGGTATACATCTAAAGCAATTTGCAAAGAATCGGTGAGAGTTCAGGTCAGCACTTTGGTTCAACAACTACAGAAATTTCTATGAACAGAAATTTCCGCCTAAATTCTAGCAGAGGTAACTACCTCGCGTTTATCGAAGAGTTGAGTAATCTAGCATTAACTTTATTTAAAACCTCCTGTTGAAGAATCAGAATTCGCAAAACCAGATAGATTAAGTGACCAAATTTTCATTGATCAGGTTTCGGTAAAAGTGTTTTGTCTTTTCAATGACCTTTAAACAGTCATTTCAAATTCTATTAAAAAAAAGTCTAACCTCATCACAAATATTACTTTAATGGAAATGAAATTACAGTTTGAGTTGAGCGGCCGTAATTGCTGGAGAAAACAAAAGGCTAAAATGTGGTTTTCTTTTATATTTTGTTGAGAGAAAAGCGAGATTTATGCCATTATGAAGGAAAGATTTTCACCACTATATTCTACTGTATTCATGGTAAAAGTTTTTTTTGAGTGGTCTATCATGGAAGAGATCACGAAACTGTCCCAATGTACACGGTGATAGCAAAATATTTCTTATGATAGGTGGAACTGTTAAAGTTGATGGCAACGCTAGCCACTGAGCGATCAGTGTTTCATCAAACATCAGAGGTAGATTTCGTAGAGATAACAGGATTTGATTAAGGGAATAGATCAAATACACATGTTTCTTGGTTGTCATTATCAAAAATACGAGTTTGAGAATCAACTAGTTGAATTAATGGCTGAGATATGGCGATGATATAGGCGTTGATACTGAAAAGGTTAGTTCTAGAGGATCCCCAATAACTGCAGGAATATTTGAAAGCATAAAGCAAAAGAAACAAAACATAGAAATGTGCTTAATATTATTTTTATAAGTCTGTATAAAGTAAACAAAATACTATCTGGAAAAAAAGTAAACATAAAGTAAATATGTAAAACAACAACTGTTAGGTTTAAAAAAAAACGAAAAATGATAGCAAACAAAAGAGACTGAGAGTGAAATGATTAGGCCAAATCCGAAAACATTAAAGCATATAAAAACGAATTTTGTTATAGGTCTGTGAATCACTAACAGCTTATGTAACGTAAACCGCACCCTAATAAATCGATAAGATTAAGGGTGAATAAATTACATACTAACTAGTAAATAATGAAATAACTAACTACTAATACCTAATAATAAAAAAACTAACTAAAAACCAAATCTTTATTGCGAAAAAAAATACTATGAAACCATGTATAAAAAAAATTTCAAAAAGAATAATAATTCGTTAATTAAAACATAGAACATGATAATAAGAAATAAAACTAATGATAGTTCAACACAATAATAAATTACTACATTAATAGGCACTTTGGTTATCAGATATTGTCAGACTTTTATTTTAGACAGAAAATTCATAGATTTAAATAAATATTTTTGTAAAAATGATAGAAGTGAATAATATATTCCGGGGCTGAACGTAGAAACTAGAAAAACTGCTACATTACACTGAAAACACAAAAAACAAATACTGCTTTATAAATAGGATTTCCTTTTTAAATTGAAGAACTAATTTAATGTTAACATTTTTCAAAATTATATGAAATAGACACAAAGTGATGCTTAACATGGTATGCATGCAAATCACGAAATTGGACATATTGGTTTAATTTGATCATAGAAATGTTTCCCAGCAAACATACGAACGTTGAAAAATGGCGGGGTGAACATTTCAGTCAGACGTTGAAAAAACGCTGAGGAAGTATTCCATTTTTCAAAGATTCGTAACATTGAACTTTTTCCGTTGATTCCACGTATCTCTGAGTTTTTAAATCAACGCAAATATTGTTAAAATCCGAGAAAAAGTGCCTGTTGATCAAAATTTTTCTTTTTTGTCCATTATTTTTAAAGACCTAGAGCAAGAACTAAAAATTCGATTGCAAAAACCATAGAAGTCACAAAAAAACTCTTAATCGGTTTCTGAAAATGTCGTGAAAATATTCCTATTCTCCACCTGTGAATTCCGTAAACCGGTCTTTCTTTAGTTCGTTTTTTGCTGACAAAATGAAGCTAGTTGATACCTAAAACTATTTTAAAAAAGATGCAACTTCAACTAAAAATATATCAAGAAAGTAATTTAATAAAAATATCAAGCCATATGACAGCCTAAGATGTATAAAAGCCAAGACTTTAAAAGTCTTACATTTTTTACAAAATTGTAAACCAGAATGTCTAATAAATGGGTTTAAATAATTACAGATAAATACATACCCATTAATCACACGATTTACATTTCCCTTAAATTGACCCACCAACTTTTAGACAACTTTGAAGCCTGAAAATCAATTAAATAATTGTTTAATTTCACAGTAACCTTAGTATTAAATCTGATTTTTCTACTGTTTATCCATTCAGACTTGGTATCGTTAAAAATCTTAGAATTTTGTTGACGTATGTAGTTTACACGCAAAAATATAAGGGATCACCTTTAACGGATTTCCAACTGCTTCGGTATGTAGGATTACTCTATTTGAAGAGATTTCAAAATTAGAAACAATACAATTTACTTCGTCAAAAAATCTCAAATGGTTCACTAGTTATGAGAATTGAAAGCTTTCTTAAGTTTTAATAAAAAGGGCCTAACTATGAGATTACAGTTGATATAGATATTTTTCGGTCTTGAATTAACTTTGATTTCTCCCAAAAAAATTTCATATTTATGAATTATTTTTGGCACTAACTTTGATACATAGGCTAATTATTTAGTTGAAAATAATTAAATTGTTTTTATGCGGTTGGTTTGTTCCAGACCCTTTTATGTATTTTTGGTTTATTGGCAATTAACCATAAACGAAATCTAGGAAATGTTAATATAACTTATCGATTTTGTTTTTGAAAACTCACAGAGAGGAAAAGAGATTTTCCACATAAACAAAAGTAATAAAAACATTTAGAGCTTAATTAATTGTGTCATTAAAGAAATCTTTTTTTTTCTAGTGTCTAGTTTAGATCATAATATTCAGCAACTTATATTAGGTTTTTTTTGTATAAAGATGAGATAACAAGTTTTAGGTAACATGTAAATTTTGTTTATCAGTTAAAAATTAAATCTTCAGCTTTAACTTCAAGATCATGTAGTAAATTCATTTTGCGTGCGTTAAATCATGTGAGTGCACGATATTATAATTTAGCATTTAACAATAAATTGCCTGTGATTAAGACACTAGTAACCTTTCCTGTATGCAAATAAATGTCTAAGATGAAGTTTGTAATATTTTCAAATTTAATTGCGTTTCAATAATTTTTTCACCATGTTGACTCATTGAAAAAATTCAAAATGGCTGACTTAAAAAAGCTCCCACATGTTAAAATTTTCCACGAGATTTTTTGCATTTGAGTTAAGAAAAAAAAAAAGTTTTAAAAAAATCGCACGAATGCTTTTGGTCTCCTATCATTTCATAAATTCCTCAAGAATAGTATAACAGTAAAATATTGATTTTTGAGTATGTGTCATTGTATGTGTCATTTTTGTGATGCTTAAGCTATAATCTAATGTAAAATTGTTGGAATGTGCACTTAAAATTTAAAAAAAATGATAAGTTACGAAAAACATTTGCAATTTATTAAACTAAAAAATTTACTAAAAGTTTAAGTTTTTTTGAATAATTTTCATTTTGTTAATTGACGTGATGAGTTACGTCATAGAAATATCCTAAGATATTTCGGGAATATTTTAGTTTTATAACGACGGTGTTCTGCTGGTGATAAATTATTCTATGCGAGTAATTACAAGACGGCGCCAATCGTAAGACATTTGTGTGTAATTATTCGCATGTCGCTCATATTGTGTTTAAAGTTAGACTCCGCATGTTTCTTAAACCTTTATTCTGTTTGTGATTAATTGTAACATCTTCGTGATAAAGTTTATTTTTATCTTGTGTATGTTTTATGATTGTATACAAACAACTTTTATTGGCTTATAATATATATACCTGAATTATGTTCTGGCTATTTTATTGATTTGTTATTTTTAGGCAAAATAAAAAATTAATAATAAAAAAATTCGGGGAGATCACAGTCGGGGAAATGGCAGTCAGGTAAATAACAGTCAGGGAGTTGTGTGTCGAGGTAAAGTCTTCATGAAGACAGTCGGAGAAATGTTCAGATACTAATTTGTTTATCTCTATAATAATACGTTTCGTTCACGCAGCCTCATACCTGTATTTAAACTGAAAACTCAAAATTCAAAAGACTGGAGAGTTATAACAATGTTAAATATTTTCATTTATTGGTTTTAAACAGTGATATTACAAAAATTCTATTTTATACGATTTTGATTGTTAGTTTTTATTCAATGAATAATAAGAACTATTATTATTCATATTCTTTGTTTTATTATTTTTTTGACTTCATGAAACGGGCAAAAATAATATTTTTTTGTTCGATTAGTATAAATTAAGAATAAATTAAAACCGAAAGCCAAGGTCTAATCAACTGATTTAAAATGATTTACGGAACAAAATTCAATATATTTTACCTTAAAATAAATAAACCAAAAAAAAGAAAATATATTCACTTCTGTTTCTTTTCTTTTTTGTGTAAAGGTATTATTTGTTTATTTATGTTTTTTTATATAATTGTCTTTGTTTAATTCTAGACTCCATTTTAAGGTGGTACATCCACCACTTTGAAAAGAGTGAAAATTGTGAAAAACTATATTTTAATTCAAAAATAATGGTATACCATCTATCTTTCTACTGAGACCAACAATATAAATATTTTTTGAGCGATTGTAGAATACTTCCCATTTTTTTACATATACTTTATATATACTTATATATACGCCGTGTATAGTATAACCGTATAACCGTAAACTGTAAACCTATATCACTGGATTTAGGCTAATAGTATAATCGTAACCCAAACCTATGTCACTGGATGTTAAATATAAGAAAGCGGGGTGTATTCTATAATCTAGCCTTATTTTTTGGTATATGATTATTTTATTAGCTACTATTTAGAACGATATCATAAAATAATATCTTTTTAACATTATTTGCAATGAAGACTTAGCTCAAATAGTAAAGCACCGGCTTTGCATTTGAGAGGTACAGGGATGGATGCCCCGATCTTCCAAATTTATTTTTATTTCTTCTTTTAACTTTGTGAAGGTATCGAATCCTACGAAAATCCCTGGGCCCTTCTATAATAAATTAGTTTGAGTAACTCTTTGTTGGCCCCACGTTAAAATTATCGAACAATCGAATAATCGAATTCTCAAAATTTCTTTTTACTTTTTGAGATTTTTTTTTTTAATGCGAGATGCACCAATTAGCCAAATCTTGGCAGAGTATAACGCTTTTGTATAATAGTAGTTATAACATTTTCTAGAGGAAGCAAATTTTCAAAAAAAACAAATTTATGTTAAGTTTCAAAACACTCTTCATTAACGATTAGTGCATTGAACAACGCTTCTATTACAACGCTTTTACTACACAAAGAAACTGTTTCTTTTTAAAATGCACATTGGCACGTAACAAGTTAGTCGATGTGTGATTTTGATGGCGCATTGATGTGTAAAAAGTTGACCTGTGACGGGAATTATTTTGTTTTCTGGCTATTACCGTGAGCACATGTGTCAAAAAATAAAACCAGATACATACAAAAAAGCACTTTCAAAAAAGAGAAATACTAGTCTTCTAGCAACTATTATGATTTAATTTGCTTGCTTTGAAGATAAAGTCTTTAAATGAAAAATTTAAACAGAAATGAATGCACAATGTGTGTTAATTAATCTGTTTACAGCGCTAAATTGATACTCTCCTTATGATTTTATGGGTCTCGTGACTAGATACAAGGTTTGATAAAATCTTCTCCGTCCATTTTTAGATAATGGTTCTTTATTAAAAGTTGTTGCTTATAAATAAATATCCTTTCCTATGATACAAAAATCTGACACTTTTGGAAAAAAATTTTTAACACTTATTTCACTTATTTCACGTGACCGTTGGCCAGTATGACACCATAATCCCAGACTTGTGGTTAAATGAAGTTTTGGAACAACCTTAACACATTCTATCGTTATGTAAACTTGCATGTTTCTTCAAAAAATGATAAGCCGTTATTTCCCTCTTTAAATCTATTTTAGTAAATCACGATATATGTTTCCTCATATGTTATTCATCTTTTAGAACCAAAAAATAGCCTTCCTCAAAAAGGTGCCTTATATAGTTACCACAGTAGCTTGAAGTGAGATATAGGAGTAAATTTACAATTTTTGAGGTAAGTTTAAGTATCCAAATCCCTACTTAGCCAACCAATTTATATTTGAAAATGAATTTCGAGACTGTTACTCATCTACGGGACAAATAAAATTTTTTTATTGTAAAAATAATTTTAAAGCAAAATCTCTATCAACCGGTTAGTGGAGTTAGTGTATGAAGTATTTTACTAGCATTTAAACAAGGAATGAGAGGTAGGTTTTTGTTTAAAAATACTATATCTAAATTTGCATATAAGAAATCCTAGCCATGTCAATGTGTTAAACGGTATAGGGAGAGCCAGGAAATAAACTTGTGATCTTCGTTAATTTTTAAGTCACACCATTACATCACTGCTGTTTAACGGTTTATAGATTTAGTGTAAAAAAAAAAAGAAAAAAAGAAAAAAAAAACGACAAACCTTATTCCTTTATGTTTTTATGCTTTTATATTTTTCATGTGTTGTATTGTATATTCATCATTTTTTTAGTAATCGAAGACACTCCGAGTTTCAAAGACACAGATGAAACGTAAGATTTAAATTAAAGTAGAATGAAGTTTAATTAGAAACAAAGCAAATAAATGGAACGCATAATGAATTTAGAAGTTGACGCCAAAAAAAAAAAGGCTGTTTTTCAATCAATTATAAGTTAATTCTACGGACGAGAAAAAGTTTAATTAATTCATTTGCTGCCCTCTGTCCTGCGCCATGTTACACTTTAAAATTTTAATATTCAAAAAACAAAACATATCACTAAGAAAATTAAAACCAAGATAAAATTTAATGTAGTTTTCTAACTGTATTATGATTTTTTTTTTAATCAAAATAATAATTCATATTTACTGGCATGAAATCTTAAAAGTTTTAAAGGAGTCACAGAAATTATCGACAGATATGGACATAAAATGTAGTACAAGCAAATATCATCAGCACTGCGAAATATCATAGAAAAAATCAAATAAAATATTCATCCAACCTTCAAAATTCCTGGTACAAAAACATGAATTTTTTGACATAAAGAACAACTTGTAGAGAAACATTTTGAACAAAGGGGGTCAGGATCATTTAAAATTCTGAAGTCGTTTCTATACTTTGCGTTACACCATATACGATGCCAATAAAGAAATCTGTCATTAGTAATAGGATTTATCATACAAAGAAGTAGTTTTCCTAGGTCATGTTTTTTATACATATTTATTCTAGGTTTTACTTTTATCATTATCATACTTTTATAAGATAATTAAACAATTTAATTAAAACTTGCCCAAGAATTGGGACGTTTAAATACAATAATTGAAATATATCTAAAACAAATTTAAACGGTTTGATCACTTAATTGAAGTTTATATAAACAAACATGGTGCAATCAGGAACATTACTCGTTCTGTTTTCAGTATTAGGCCAAAACTTTCTATTTTTTTTTTCAAATATTCTTTAAAAAAATTTCGTAACTCGCCAAAAAAGATGTCGTAACTCGACAAAAAAATTTCGTAAATCGCCATAAAAAACATAAATAAATAATCGTGAAATTTTGTGAAAAGTTTAAACTTGAAATTGACACTAATTCTTAACCAAACATTCTCGTTTTTGGTTTTTGAATCCTAATTTTCAATTTTTTACGATCATTTACAAAGAATTGTCGAAACTTGAATAGATACTGAGCTTTAATAAAGGAAAATACTACAAAAGTTGTAACTAATCTCTAATTATCTCAAAAGCATCCTAAAATTGTGAAGCTACAATGTGATAATATAGATCAAGCGATGATTTTTTGTTTTTTTTTTTAATTAAAATTTTAGTGTTGGCATTGCGCTCAATTGTTGAATCAACAAATTCTTACGATTAACCTTCTGATAAACAAGTTGGATGGTTATAGATGTGTGCCCTTACAAGTTAGAACGCGTGTACCAAAATATTGAAATTTAAATTTTATGTGTATGTATTTTTATTTTTACAGATATAACAATAATGTTGTGGTGTTCCAGTAAATTTTAAATGTTTTCACAACAACAAAATATTCTGCATTACCTTACTTTAAAACAAAACATGGCCACATTTTAAGTCTAATTATTCGTCATTTTTTGGTATCAGGATGGATTCCAGAATTTTTTTTTTGGGGAAATAACGCAAAACTATAACAAATAACACAAATTAAGTGCGCATTATAAAGTTCCAAACAACGCCAGATAACCTATGAAAGTGAGGTTGCAAAAATTTGAGATAAACAAGATCGGGTTTAGCTAACAACCTTAAAATGCAAAAAAAAAAATATTGCCATGAGAACAATGCTTGTGAGTAGGTAAATGCATAATGCCGCTATAATATTTACCTTCATTGAGAAATGAAAATATCGCGATGCTAAACGGAAATTTTATTTAAGTGCATCTTTTAATCCGCTGTGATACTTTCTTTTTAAGTCTTTATCTAAAAGGTTCCAAGTCTATTCAAGGAAACATGAAACAAGTTCTTGAATAGTTTTTTTCGACCATAAGTCAAAACCACTTGCCTTCAATACGGCTGAATAGTAATTTGTTGTAATTTTTCATAAAATTTTTTATAAAAAATAATGTAGAGAGCAAAATTATGACCCTGGGCTTTTCCATTTAAAAAATTAGTAG
>JAUZNK010003610.1:0-10826 GCA_035046665.1 Euphysa ruthae | reverse complement strand
TGCTTGCTTGCTTGCTTGCTTGCTTGCTTTCTTGCTTGCTTGCTTGCTTGCTTGCTTGCTTGCTTGCTTGCTTGCTTCCTTACTTACCGATTCGAGTAGATAAGCTCAGGCGTGTTATGTTTACATTTAGATAATTTCATTCAAATTTTATTCACTTAATTTGTTACCTTGTTAATTGACAAGTAAATCAGTTTTATGTTTGCTACTAAAACTCCTGCCATCTAATGATTATAAACGACTTTTTGAAACCATTTTTTTAACCATTTTTTTTTTCTTATCAATTTGAACATTTTACATAGTTGGCATTCGTTTTTTGAAAAGTTATTTTCGACTTTTCTTTAGGTCAGACACAAATTTGCTGACTTTATATGTTTTTTTCACTGGGTTAATGATAATTAACGGTTAACGACATTTTTACAGTTTTTTATAAAATTTTGGAAAATAAATAAAAATCCAAATGAAGCAATTTTAACCAAGTGAATTACTAGTTTATATTTGCCTGTAAAAGTTTTTCTTGAGCTTACCTTGAAACAAATTTGATTTTTGAGTTTACCCTGAGGAATAAAACAAATTTGATTTTAGCCCTAATAAGTTTTACGATATTTTTTTGCTTTTTTATCGCTTTTTAGTTTAAGTGGGAATCCCATTCTAGATCATTTTACTTATTTTATGAAAAAATGCATACTACCTTAACTAATTTTAAGATAATTTTGTATTATTTAACCAGAGATGTTTCCAGGTTATTCATGTTTAATATTCTTGCCAGTTTACATGTTTATTATATTGAATACTTACAATAATAATATTACGTGGATGGACAAGTTAAATCATTACGTTTTTCGACTTAATCATTTCGTCAAATCCTTTGATACGCCATTTCTTAGAACACTTTTTTATAAATAGCTACCTTTTACTAAGCTTCTTGTAGTCATCGAATGACCATATGAACATCCAGACCTTGACAATTTTTGTTGATGGTGCATCCTTCTTATGGTTTTGATATTCCTGTCTGTTACAGATTCATTGGTGCTAAAAAAGCAGTTTTATGGAAAGAATGAGACATAAAAAGTGTTTCTGAAAACATAAAGAGAGTAAAAATAAAAAACTGTAAAAGAAAAAAAAATTGATAAAAAGCTTTTCTGAACTTGTTATTTTTGCAATTTAAGCTTTATAAAGAGTGTTTGTAGTTATAACGTTAACTATAAGTTGGTGCAGAAGAAATTTTCAGCTGTATTGAGCGTATGTTTTATTATTTTCTGCGATATAGAGGCTTTTCTATAAGATTTTAACTTAAGATCCATCCGTTCGAAGCGCCACTGTACACCTTACAGGGGTGTTCCAGATTAAAATGAATTTGAATTTAAGTTACTACTTTTGTTTAAAGACACGTAATTGAATATTAAAACAATAATATGTCGACAGAAAAAATTAAAAATTTATTTTGATTTTATTTTTTATTTGTTACCTTCCTATGTGTACTATCGTTTTGTTACCTTCCTATGTGTACTATCGTTTTGTTACCTTCCTATGTGTACTATCGTTTCGTTACCTTCCTATGTGTACTATCGTTTTGTTACCTTCCTATGTGTACTATCGTTTTGTTACCTTCCTGTGTGTACTATCGTTTTGTTACCTTCCTATGTGTACTATCGTTTTGTTACCTTCCTATGTGTACTATCGTTTTGAAACTTTTGGGAATAAAAAACATCTTTTATAAGATGCTTCTATAATAAGGATCTTTCCTAACACGCCAAACATCTCGATCATTGGAATCATCAGTATTATGCTAATTATCTCCAAGTAAATTTGAGTTATGAAAACCTTTACTCTATTTATTGTAATTTATCATTGTTTAGTCTTTGACATCAAACAGAAGTTATAACAATACAATTATATTTTATTGAGCTTTACTACAATTATTCATTAAGATTCATAACCATTATGTCAGACATGAATAATCTTAACCTATTTTTTTGGTCAAAAATGTCAGGGAAAATGTCGTCTGAAAAATTTAACTTAAGTGTGTTGTACAATTTCAAGCTTTGTTTTGGATTAGAGCTGCGTTATATATAAATTTTTTGATTCAAATAAGCATAAAATTCTATATAGAAGACTTGATAAACACCAACTGTGAAAGATGCTTTCAAAATATTCATTATAAAATCAGGAAATTGAAATTATGCTTAAATTTCTAAATTTAATAAGCTGTAAACTGAAACATCTCACAACCAGTTTTATAATTTAAGCCTTAAATTGATTAAGATATATATAGTTTACTTAGTCCACAGAATTTTCACAGCATTTTCGTATGGATATAAAATCTTGGCAGTGTATGTTTACGAAATTTGTTTATTATCATTATTATTTTGTTATTTTAAGATTCTGAACTTGAACATGACGATGGAATAGGCATTAAGCGAGACAAACAAATATATAACGACGCAAGTGTGACATATACTGATTACTTGGTACCCATATTGAGGACAAACATACAACCACCAATGACAAAACAGATAGTGACAACAAAACCGACTAATACTAAAACGTCAACACGTTATACCATGATCAACTCTAACTCTATCCCGCTAAATATAAACTTATTTAAAGATACGACTCAAGGAGAATCCAGAAGCAATCCTTCACTTAGTTCTGTCCTCGAGTCGCTTGCCTCATCACCCACTACTGCATTACCAGCCAATACGATATCTCGAAATGTTAATTCAATATCTAATAGACCCACACTAACTTTTCAAGGAACAGTAAATAGTGCTGTAATCAATGGTATCAAAATAAATGATGCTAGACAGACTTTTCTACCATCTGAAAAAATGAATCCAATGACTTCATCAATTTTGCAAAGTAATTTTGATGAGAATTTTTCTAACAATCTACTGAAACAAAGACAAGATAGCTCATTGGCTAAAGATAGATCTTTGCCAATATCTGCAACTACATCTCCGACACAAACTGATATAGAAATTACATTACCAACAGACACACAGAATACAACGCCATTAATGACTGAATCAAAATCATTACCAAACTATTTAAACAAACCTTCAGATCCATCAGTTTATTTAAACGGAATCGATATGATTTCTAATGAAAATCGCCAAATCAAATCTTCTGCTAATAATGCGTTATCTGGAAACGGACATTGGCAAGATTACTACTCTTATACTAATCTCTTAAAAAGCATGGGCTACCATCCAAACCAGAGAACGGAAAACCCTACTTCTGCTATTTTCACCAGTGCATTAGGGTCAAACAAGGGCACAAACTATTTCTCACCTAATACACAGCAGGTTGCTAGAGAGGATCGACTAATTGGACCAATTATGCCATCATCGCAATTGGCATTTCCAGACAGGTTGAAAGACAGAAGTAACTTTGAACAAGAAAAACCATTGGTATTAAATCGACCATTAAATTTATTTCAAACTCGATTTCAAAATATGCAAAGAAATATTTATAATAACGACTATCAACAGGTTAACAAATTTCCCGCATCTTTACAAAACTCTCAATCTGATGTGACCAATGAACTTCAAGATGACGCATCTTTATTAGGTACAAATGAAGAAATGCATCGTAAGAATTTTATGCTTTCTCAATACGAAAAATTAGCACCTGAGATTATAAGCCGTATAGCCGCAAGGTCGCATATTATCAGTGAAAATGACCTTGAGAATAAGGATAGTGTCGATGGGAGTCAAAGCTTGCTGTTAGTTAGAGATGATTTAGCCAATCCTGTGAACAATTTTTTCCTCAATAATAGTAGAGAATTGATTTCAATGAGAAAAGGGGTGTATATTGATGGAAAAAAATTAAATAGAAATTTAAATAAAGAACCATTAGCTAGTAAACATGGGGCTATAATTAAAGATGCTAAAGCATATCCTAATATTGTGGTAGCGACCCCTAGTGCGTTGAATTACATGAATAGTAATGCTAACTTTTTAATAAAAAATAACATTAATTTAAAGATCAATCCCAGAAAAACCAATAACAAAAAAATCGTTGATACATACACGGGGGGAAAATATATTGAAGAAAATACTGATAGTTCTGAGAAACTTAAAGCCAAAAGTGAAAAAAAGTTTAAAAATGGAATAGATTTAAAGAATTCTACTGCTATAAAATATAATGACGGTACTCATAAAAATGTTGCAAGACCTAATGAGCTTAAGTATATATATAATTTAGATGCAGACGGAAAATTAAAATACGATGAAAGTTTGCAAAACATACCGCAGAAGATTAACGACAAAAACCACATGTTCTTTAAATCCTTTCCGATAAGAAAGCCGAGCGCGCAAGATAATATTGTAAGTCTTGACGGCAGCAACAATAAACAAAATGTTAGAAATTTCACTAAAACCTGGTACAATAATCAAGACAATGACAATAATGTAAATAACGAAAAAAAAATTACAAATGTAGTTGACATCAACAAAATTGATACAAGCAAAAAAAAAAACAAAGGGAATTTTGTAGACGGAAACTCATTGCTAAATATAAATATAAGCGATGTAAAATGGAATTCAATAAATAGGACAAAAAATGAAAAATCAACAGGAAAATTATTTACAGACGAAGTGAAGAGTACGGCTGTTACTGGGCACGAGTTTAAAACAACTCAAAGAAGTAGCCAAGAATTCCACAACGAAGACTCAACAGATTCTTCAAATTCCCCAAAAGACATCCTCGACATCAAATATTCTCAGATTGAAGATAAACTTATAAACGATCTGAAGCTACGTCAGGCGGAACTGCAGAGGCTAGAGCAAGAGTCAATGAATATAAACAATGAAGATAGCAACACGGTGAGCCTTTCTAATTTAAACGAAATTTTTGCACAAATAAATGATGATATGGCTAAAAGAAATTTCCTTGTTAAGTTGAAAAACCAGACCGTCAATAAGATTTCAAACATCGGTATAAGTCGGCCATTAAATGACGATTTCCCTCTTGGTGGTTCTCCAGTATCAAAGCAATTATTAGAAAAATATACAGTTACCAAGAATTTTTTTAAACCGAATATAACTCCCGTAAAAATTGGGATACAAGGAAAATATGATACTAATATACCCGTTGTTCAGAAATCACGAATTTCTAGCAAATTACCTACTATGCAAAAACCACCTCCAAACCACCCGGTTTTACTATTATATAATAAGGGACCGACCGTCAAAAGAAATGACATTGAACAAATTTTTTCCAAGAATAATCTCGGTTTAGCAGAGTTAAATCATCAATATAGCATGGATATAAAAAATCAGTTGTCTAATAATGATTTTAAACAGAGCCCAAATGAACAGAGCAAAAATAAACTTAACACAAATAACAGTAATCGATTAGAAACAGTAAAAAATTTTAATAATAAAGGGTCATACGAAGTTAATAATGAAGCCGGACAATCAGGGTATAGAAAAGACATTATTCAAAAGGAAAACAATTATCAGAACAATACCTTAAATGATGTTAGAAATGATAGTACTGTGCCGATTCAATTAAGAAAAGCATACTTTAAAAATAGAATTCATGACTATAATTCTTATATAATAGAAAGTCCAATACCCCCAATAAATATAGGCACTAAAGTCGGTCACAGAGAATTTATAGATAAATACGAGGAGAGAAAGACTAATTCACTTTACAATGATGATGATTATAGAGCAATTAGCAAATACAATAATATGAAAAATGAAATACCAGGGTATATTAGGTTGCCAATTAACTTAGGCAACCGGGTTTTGTCGGAACCTGGCTTCAGAGAAAAGTTGGGAATGATTTCTTTTCCAACAACTAATAGGGAAGTTAGAGTTAAAACAGAAACAAATAAATTTAAAACTACACCTAATAGCAATCCAAAGTTTTCGCGAGATGTTCTCTTTACCAACCATCTATATGAGGATATAATGATGAAATCAATGAAAAAAAACCAGATGCCACTAAACCATTTTTCGACATTAATTGAAAAAAAAAGCATGATTCCAAACGTTAAATCGAAAAGAATTTTTAACGTTAAGAGATTGTCTTACGGATTAAATAATGGTAACGAAGTATCAAAGAGGTAGATTTTTAGTTTTCTATTGGGATATTAATCGTGGTTTTTTTATATATTTTTGTTCTCATTTATGTATATTTCACTGTTTTTCAAATATATTACCGGTATGAAACATCACGCTTTAATACAAATAAAGGAACGCTGGGCAAATAAATCCTCGTTCATCTCGCGTAAAAGAATAAGAATTCCGTCGGACAAGAATTTGATAATTCCCTCTTGAAATTAAGAGGAATATTCCTCTTGGATTAGGTATTTCCAGTAATTTCGCTTTGTTGCCAGAAAAAAACTTTATTGGCTCACCCATGGAAACATTATTCCGAACTATTTTGTTGCTAGAATGGCGTGAATCGTTTAAGTCGAACTTTTTGACGCTACCCGGCGTTGCTTTTCATCTTAGCTTTTGAAATTCTATGATTTGTGATGCCGTTATTTTATGAGAAAAGCCATGTAATATCCCTTAATACTTGTAAAAAATATATATTTTTTAAATAGTTAAGTTAAAGAATACGATTACATTGATTGGGTTTTTTGTTTTGGAAAGATAGATGGAAGTTTTTTTAAATGTTAAGATATTCTAGCGACAACAGTTATTTAAATATAAGTCCCATAATCTAGGAGAAGTAATTTACATAAAAAAAAGCCTTCTTGATGAATTTAGAAACCCGGATATGGTCTTACAAGCCCGCATATGGCTAGCCCATATGCAGATTTGCGAGTATTAACTCTTATATGCGAAATTTTCTCATTTTCAGAATATTTAATTATTGTCACAATATGATTGTATTAAAAATAGTCTAAAAATATAGTAAAAAAATAATTTGAAACTAGAACTTTTTTTCTTCTCTCCAAAAGCAGCGTTCCGATTATATTAAACTATGGGTTCTGCATGAAAAAGTTATTTAGAATTTTGATCAGAGTATGAAGTCACAAAGATATAAATTGACTTTTTATTGGAAATCCAAATTAAATTTTTTAGAAGCACTGTGATGCAAGTTATGTCAAAACACAATTTTTTTAAAAGCTTGCAAATCTTTTTCTGACTGTTCCATGTGTTTTACTATTACCTAGTATTATTATGTATTTTATTGTTTTTAAGCATGGTTATGAAATTTTGTCTAACTTTTTTTTTTTTGTACGTAATTTTTCAAGCCATTTTTTCCAAGCTATTTGTTTATTCTGGTATTATCTAGCCAGTAGATCTAGCGTCGCTGGTTATCGGTTGTCGAGCAATGTACTTAACGGCGTTGTCGAAGAATTTTGACGAATTATTTCATTTATTACGGCACTAAGCGTGTTGAATTTGTGGTATTCACAAGCAATTTCCTCTTCGGATGCTTGAGGAGGACAACACTTTGATGTGAAAGCAAGAGATGAGTGTGGGTACCCCTGTTGAAGCCAGCGTTTCGTTTATCGTTTATTACATTTGCTGTGGCAGTATGTTATGAGCGGGTTAAATTTACATTTTTTTAACCTAATGTCATACCAAATGGGATGGTGCTTGATTTCAGAGGATGACATGAAGCAGGATTTTCATTTAACGATTTCAAGAAATCATTAAATGAATTTGAATTAAATAATTGTATATATGAAAATTTTCAAGATTTAAAAATTTATTTAAGAGTCTCCTTTATCAACAGACTTAGCTAAGTCTTTCTAATGGAGGATAAAAAGTTAAATTGCAACAGCTTTATTACTCGTTATTTATTTCAAAAAAATACTTTGATGAAAAATTCAGACTTGGGATGGGAAATCTTCGCAAAAAATGAAAAGAAAAAAAAAATTTTTAAACCACAAAATTTATAATTAACACTTTGCTGTTTTTTGGGAGAGACAGTCAAATAAAATTTTGAGATAAGCTATTAACTTCGATATTATTATATAGTTTTATTGCAAATTTAAAATATTAAAAACAAAATAAAGGCTAAAATTTAAAAACATTTTAGCAATCTTCTTCTTTTCGTTGACAAATCCGTTTGGTGTAAAATTGAAACTCTCTGCTTAAATAAGTATTTTGTACGGCTTTATTGTAACATAAAACAGCAGAGCATTGCTTTACTAGGTTGTCATTATTTGGTTCAAATTATTTAAGTTATTAACTGGCGCGGTTCCTGATTTGTTGACCCCTTTCAAAACGATATACATATACGGTTATCCAAAATACTTGATATATATGGAAAGTATTTTCCTCCCTTGCAAAGGAACTTCAGCCATAACTACTATAAATGCAAACCGCATCCTCACAAGCATGAAATGAATACAAAGGTAATGAAAAAGCATGGCAAAAAGTATGACAGGTGTCAAACAATTTTCGATTGAAAATGCATTCATAGGCGTCTTTTTAGTTTTATTTAAATATAAAAATAATACTAATAATTTATTTAAATATTTTAATAAATACATTTGATGTAAAGGATCTTCTTAATTCAATAAGATACATTAATGATTGGAAAAATGGTTTCTGAGAAGCTCCGAACTATGTTCATGTTTACAACCATTCAAGTAAGTTCATTGAATATTGCACAACCAAGTATATGGTAGTAACTATGTAAAACCCTTTTTAATGTCAACAGGGGTTCTATTAGCTTCGAGCTATAAATCTTTAAATAATCTTATTTGTTATAGTATTTTATAGAGGTGTAAAGTAAAAGTGAAAGCTATATAATATAGTTAATAGCTAGCATACTTGTTAATAATAAATAACAAATTAATAAATAATTAATAATCAATAATTATAATTGATTAATAATTAATAAATCATAAATTAATATCTTAATATATTTTAATAGGTTTCTTATTTTCCATCTAAAATGAGAAACTCGATTGAGAGAGATTCTTGGAGAAAACATTCAAAGCTTTCTTGCATTGCTTTATTAATTTATTTACTTATTTATTTAATTAATTAATTAATTATTAAGTTAATTAATTTAATATTTTTTATTTATTAGAATAATTGCCTTGAGAGAATAAAATTATTGATGCTTATGTAGGTTCTATTTGTTTGTTAGGATGCGAAACACTAATTAGAACTGAAGCCTCTATTCGCTCAGCGATATGCTTGCAACAAAATTTCGGGAGACAATCTGCACCAGTATTGATAGATATTTGAACCATTGACACTTCCAACTAGCGAAATTTTGAATTAATAAATTTTAGAATCGGTTTTCTTGAAAAGCATAAAGTCCTACCGAGCCGGTTACAAGTTAAGCAACGATTTTTTTAAAATGTTGATGTTATCACTGATTTGTATTTGGTTCATGAAAGTTTGTTCGTGAGTTTCTCATGGGATGATCATGTGCCAATTGCAAGGGTTTGGTTTATGTCAATTAGGTTATAAGGGTTATTTTCAGTAAATAAAATAATTAAAATCTAATCACGATTTTTATGACAAAAATTTTGAAAAGTATTTTTTTCAAATACTATAATTTATTTTATTACAAGTTTTATTATTATTATTTTATTCCATGGTAAAGGAATTATAAGTATTGTTCTCCCCAAATGAAAAAATCCTAGAGGCTACTTTCCCCAAGTCTTGGGATGATGCATATAAAAAAATAACAGGGATAGACATTGCTATGGTTGTCTGGCCGAGCGGTGAAGACTTTGGTCTTCTATCACGATAATAAAATCGGGATAAATTTTCCTTAAACCATAGGGATTATTTTACCACAATCTCGGCAAATTATATATGACAAATCAAATGACAGGGATTGATTTTTCGTATATCCCATAATTTATTTATGACAGAATAAATACAGTATTTGTTTTTCCTTGATTTATAGCAAAACATACAATTTTCATAAATCGTCAGGCTTAATTTCCATGAAGCGAAGGATGCTACAAGTTACAAATGATAAAATATTTCCTAAATCCTACAGTCTATTTTCCTTTAAGCTTGAGATAAGGTAAAAACGTTTATAGAAATAAGTTATTATTATTTTTAAATCCTTGGGCTTATTTTTGTTAGGGTGCGTAATAATTTTATTTATTGAGTAACGATATGTTTGTTTTTGTTTAGTTTAAGGATTTCTTGTGTCAATTGCGTAAACTTAGATTAGACATTAAAACACGCCCAATATGCCTGCTCCATAACAAATATAATGATCAAGAAACTTATTTCCTGAATTGTAACATTTTCTCTCAGCAGTTCATGACGATAATTTTGTGGTTTTTTTTAAATTATGAACTCCCTTGTTTAAAAACGCTTTTTATCATTTGTATTGCAAAAACTGTTAGTTGCATACCAGTTAATAATGCACTTTCCATTAGTGACGTTGATTTTATTTGGAAACAAAAGACAAAATTTTTATTTTTAAGAATCTTTAGCCAAAAATAAGGTCCTGAAATATCTAATACGGTGGTAACTTGACCATATCTACAAAACGATCTATAATTTTCTTCGCCAATTACTACCAAAAATCTCTAAAAGTCAACCAGGGCGTGTAAATGTTTATATATATTATTGGTATATAAGGTTTAATATTACACGCTGGTAAACGATATAACGTTGAATGAAATATTTCTTTGTATAAAATAATAATTTAGTTTAAAAAAATACCATTTTTGTGCATATATTTCTATTACTTGCGTGTCTTTTAAATATTTTTTTTTATTTTTAGGTTTCCAAACGAAGAAGTATAAAACTTACATAATAAAGAAGAAGTAAAAAAATTTGGAAAAGGTTGTTGGGAATGTTTATCAAATATATGACTGTATATATCTCTAGGTTTATATGACACACCCAACAGGAACTCAGGCC
>JAUZNK010003609.1:0-10826 GCA_035046665.1 Euphysa ruthae | reverse complement strand
TTAATGGATATGCCTCTATAAATTATATTCAAGGGATCTGCTTTTTTAGCTTTCATTTTAGAAGAAAAAAGGATACATAGGTCTGGTGAATGAGAGTTAATGAAAATGTTGTCGATGAGATTTTGGCTTGGCATTTTTTCAACATACGCAATAGAGTTAAATGGATAGACACCCACGGAGTCCTCGTGTGGTGGTTCTCTTTTATATATATCAAATAAAATTAACAATAAATAAATGCAGAAATGATTTGTTTATGTATAAATCCTCTTTTCTTGAAGCAGTCTATCGAAATTATTTTCGATGGGCATAAATGATTTTAGCAATAATTTTTATCTTGCGCTAAAACAACTGTTAGAGCACTGCCGTGTGTGGTCATCTCTTAATATGTTCGACTTTCGATTATCTTCCGCCATTATTGTATCTAAATAAATTTAAAAAATAAAATCGGTGAAACATCTGATTATTTCAATTTAACAACTTCTCATAGCATTCTTCCTTTTATAACACTTCCAACTAGAGTTACAGATCGATCTAAAACTCTTATTGGCAATTTTTCTCCAACCTCACAAATACTATAGTGAAGTAATCATCTCTGGTAATTTAACTACTTCTGTTTCCGATCATTAACCTCAGTTTTTTATATTTCCTGAACTAATAAAAATTTCGTTCATCGTAAACATAACATTTATCGAAGAAATACAGACAGTTATGACAAAGAAAAATTCATATCAGATTTTTTAGATATTGACTAGAATGATATTTTAAAGTTAGATGTAAATGTTACTAACATTAGTTTTAACGCTTTTTTCTCAAAAACAACTATTAGATCAGTATATCAAGATGAGTACCAACCAAGTGCTTTAAACGCATATTTAAACCTTGGATAACAAAAGGAATTTTAACTGCTATCCAAAAGCACAATATAATATAGTGAAATTGTCAAAGCAAAAAATTGTTCTAAAAAAGTTATACTTGATTGCGAATTTAAACTATATATAAATATATATTAGTTATCTTCTTATCCAAAAAACCAAGAAAAATCATTTTTCTAAATATTTCTCAAAAAATCGTAATAATCATGAAACGTGGATAGGTGTTAGCAATCTTATTAATGTAAAAAGTAATACACACTTTTTTCCTAGTTGTTTGCGGTCTGATCCCCCTCAAATTTCTGAGGACTTTAATCTTTAATTGCTAAAAATCTAATATACACTCCACTCGTCTTATATATATAAACTTGCAAAAATTCAAATATCTTTTATATTTTCTCATCTCCTTGGAACCCTGGTAACATCAATAAAGTGAAAATCACAATAAATGGTAAACATCTTTATCCTTCTAAATTTATAAGATATCTTGGAGTTCTATTAGATTCTAAACTATAATGACAGTTTCATGTTGATGAACTTTGTAAAAAGCTCAACAGGATGCTTTCTAAAATATATCGCTTTGTTGATAAAACTATTCTTAAAAGTATCTATTTTTCAATTTTTCATCTCACCTTAATTTTGCTACGTCTTGGCACGCATTTTTTTATTAAAGAGTTTCTAAGTTACTTTGGCATGCTGGTATCTATTTAAGGTATTTTTAAAACAATGAAGAATCCTTAAAGCTTATGCGATTCTCAAGTTATAAATGTTTGAAGTTTTGATCTATTGATAACATCACAGGTACGTATGGCACATTTAGGACATCACATTACCCTCTCTATCTTCAAAAGAATATACAGTTTTAAGATGGTTTTTTGTAGGGTGATAAATGTTTATGTTTTTATTGATTCTGTGTAAATTTATTGTTAAAGTTGACAGTTCTACCCACGCTCTTATACAATTTTGGTTTACGCTCTTCACCCACACTTTTGGTTTATTGATAATAAATCAAATTTAAATTCTGAAATAATCTTGAAATTTTTTGAGGAAAGCTGTTATAACATGACAGATTTTCTTTTCTTTGAAAACCACAAAGCCAAAGTAAAGGTATTCCACATTGTTCAAAAACCTAAAAGGGCCTGGAACTTGCCACTTGTCAAAAATATAATTTCAGTTTTGGTGCATAATTAGTATTTAGTAAAGACATTGACATCTATCACCATACCAATGTTTAAAAACTAGTTACTTCTGAAGATAAAGATGAAAATATGATGTCCTAAATGTGTCATATGTATCTGTGATGTCTCTACAAGGCTTGTTTTAAAGTATTCCTCAAAACTTCAAACACTTATAACTTGAGAACTGTTTGTGCTGTTTTGATTAAATAAAAAAACATTTGTCATTATTTAAACAACTTTTTGTAACAGAGCTCAATATGCTGATGTACCTTGGAATCCCAAGGTTTCACGTATCGATTCAGTGATTTAAATTGAATTGCAAGTTGTCAAGTCTTGACAAAATCCAAACTTTAACTCATAGAGGGACTTTGGGGTGTTTAAAAAACTGGTTATAAAATAGTTTAAAAAATTCAAAAAAAAAAAAAATAAGTTATGTAATCATGTATCAAGATATAACATATTTCAACAATAAAATTGTAATAATTTTGCTTTTTACTATCAGTGAAAAAAGAATATAAAACCGAAGTTATGTCTGATGATGAGTACAGAAAACATAAAAAAAAAAAGAAGAGGCAAAGGAAAACTGATAGTGATGAAGAAGACTATTTGAAGAAGAAAAAGAAGGAGAATAAAATCAAAATTGAATACATCAGTGATGATGGCGATGCAGGTGAAAAAGAAGACATTAAGATTAAAAAAAGGAAAGAGGAAGATACTCTCAGAGAGCGTTTGAAACAAAAATATCGCAAGCATAAATCAAGTAAAGAACATTTAAACATTAAAACTAAGGAAGATGATGTAGAAGAAGACGAATACAGAAAACGACATAGAAAATCTGAACATAGAAAACACGAACACAATGCAAGGTCAATGAGCAGAAGTTGTGATAATGAACGCTCTAAAAAATATATAAATAACCATGATGAAAAATACAAAGAACGATATATAAAAAAAGAAATTAACAATCAATTGTCTCATCATGATAAAAAGCGGATTAAACGTGAAGATGATAGTTTTGACAGGGCATCACCTGATAGGAGAAGACTGTCATCAGATAATTGGGACAAAAAAAAGCAGGGAGAGTAAGTAAAAGCTTTTTGTCCTGTTTACCTACCAGTAAAGCTGACCAAGCCCTTTAAATTCACATATATCTGTCCATCCATGTGTCTATCTGGATTTTTTTTCCATGACCCTGTATTATTTAGCTCCTGGTGAAGTGGCCGGAAACATCGGAATGATGGGAACCTATAAAACCACCCATTTTCAATTTACTGTTTTTAATGGCCTTGGCTCTGTTTTGCCATTTTCAATTTTAGAACATTTTTTAATTCTTGAAGTCATGTTAACTTTTTAAAATTTGCATGCAGCTGAGGGCAATCTTTTGACCTGCCAAAAATTCTCGTTTGGGACTGGGTCCCAATTTATGACCCGAAGCGACAAAATCTACAAATTTTCTTCAAGTTACATTTGATACGTATGATAGTTACATATGATTAAGCTGAACTTTTGGATTGTATTAGGAAATACTATTTTTGATAAATTAATGGTTATGTATGGATTTAAAAGATTTTACCTCATATGGTGAAAAAATTTTGTTCCATGGGCCTGGGCCCTAAAATTGACACTTTTATCTTTCAAAAAAATTATTTTCTGATTTTTTTCCGGTGCTGAAATGTTTGGTTTAGATATTTATTTTTTAGTTTAGTTTTGCATTTTAGTAAGTTTGAAATTTTTGAGTCCAAAACAAAGCATGCTCATTTTTGACCTTAAAATGGTATTTATTAAATATAATTTCGAAATCCATTTCTAAAATTTTTAAAAAGATTTTTTTAATTTTGCATGTTATTATCATTTTTAAAATTTTAGAGCATATTTTTGGCATTTAAAGTCAACTCATCAACCAACAAATTTCGTAAAAATTATGCTGATTAATTTGTTTGAGGAATTCAGTATTTATTTTGCTGTTCAGGTTTTTCATGAATGTCACTTACCTTTTTCCAGACCACGACATTTTTACCAAAATTAGGTCCTTTAACAAAAAGCTTTAACAGAATATTCCGTATTGGTTTGTTTTCTCATAATAATAATAATAATAAGTCCTTGATAAAAGCTAACTGGTTTGGAAATTTAAGTTTTCAAATAAAATATTTGCTAGAAAATCCATAATGGTGCTTTAGCTGCAGGAATTTTTTTAATATTTCAAATATTTTGGTTTTAAAAGCTCCTAATTTTTTTTTCCTGAAGTTAACATAAATCGAATCTTCCTTAGAATAGAGAACAAAATTCCAAAATTTCAATATCCCTGTTCTTAAGATATGCCAAAACAATGACAACAGGTATTGATCTCCTTTGTTGATCTCATTAAGGGGCATCCATATGACTTCGATTTCACATGTTTGATTGAATTTGGGACATCGTGAGTATCATATGATTTTTCATTATTGTGTTTGCCATCATTTTTCTTTGGTTTTTGAGGCTGTTTAATTAAACAGTGGCACAGAGTGACGGTCGAGGGTGATGGCCAAGGGTGACGGTCAATGGTGATGGTGCTTGTGGTGGTACGACAGCTGTCTTTTTGACTTTGTGCGTCGTTTATGACACTTGTTTAATTTTTACAACATCAGGACCAGGAGAAGTGAGGGTAGGATCAACAGTTTTGTTTTTGGTTTCAAGAGTTAAAAAGAAGTAAAAGAGAAAGGAAACAGACTATGATTCCTGTATGAATATAAACAAACCTTAAAAGAACCTTTCTTTCATTCTAAGAAATATCTAAAGAATAGAAAATAGCAGCTGCCAAAGAAAAATGGAGAGGGTTCCTACCTTTCTTCTTCAAGACTTTAGTCATAACCAATCAAAATTTTATCAGTTTTTCTTCATCTTCACTATCAAGACCTTGACTAGAATCAATACTTCCATCGTCATTTAGCACATAATCAAGAGCGTCTTGCAAGGACAAACTGTGTCTACTCATCTTTTATGTTTTGGAAATCATTTTTACATTTTGGTCTGAAAAAGTCAAACTCTCACTCGATTCCGTTCCCTAAAATAGCTTGGTAAATCTATCAGTAACATTTCTACAGCTAAGAGACTAAATATTAACCCGTTTTTCCACCACAGTCTGTCTCCCATGGGAACAATTCTCCATTGTGCTGTCTTGAAAGAGTTAAAAGCTTGTTTTTTTTTTCCTTTTGTTAATTTTTTATGATGACGTAAGTAAATAGAAGAAGGAAGAACTAATAAGTAATTAACCCAGATATTCCAAATTTTGGTCATTTTAGGCCTAAAACTAAGCTTTCCTTGGATTTTGCAAAACTGATGCTATATCAAAACTGGTTTTCAAATTTTCAATGCTATATAATTCAAAAAAGCTTACTGTAGATATAAGAAATTAAATAGAAATCTTTATTCTAATATTTTACTCTATTTCTTGATTTTTTTTTGATGGTGCAAAGCTGTATTAGCTTTGTGGAAACTTTTTCTTGACTTCTCCAATTTTAAAACTCTTCAGTTCTGACTTTATTCACTCTTTCACCTAAATTATTTCTCAAGAGGGACATTATTTTATGATCCTAAATTATAAGATTATTCATTTTGAGTTACTTTTTGATTTTAAAGACAAGCACTCAACAAAGTTCTTCGTCTTAACTGTCTCATTTTCCTCGCTGGCATTTTACTTTAAGACCAACAAACACATTTCTCTCCTAATTTGTCGCACAAAACTCAAAATCAACTTTTGTGTTCTACGAAACTCGGTTCTCCAAAATCAACTTTTTTTAAATTTTTGGGCATGTAAAATTATATAATAAAAATAATAATAATAGAAATACTATGCTTGCTTCACTTTGTATATATAACGTTATTCAACAAAGCTGTAGGAATGTGATTTTACTTCTGAATATTTTCATACATAGCCAATTTTGAAATATAGCCTGGAATGAGTGCTCCTCAGTTATCTAGTTGTTCTATGTAATCTTGCCAAAATTTGGTATCCTCTAATCTACAAAACAAAAAATCTTTTACAGTCTGCATTACAAATGACTAAACTGCTATCCATTACAGTCCAGCCAAATATGACTAATCGCTAATCCCTAAGTATTTTTGATCCTTATAAAATCTATTTTTACTTTGCCAGGAGAAGGGAGCAGGAGGTCTGCCTAAACTTAGCTGGAATAAATATTTAACTCATAACATGCTTTTAATTATTGTCTACCTATTTCTTATTTCCATCTGTGCGCTTAGATTGTTTTATGTTTAAAGGTATTCATCTGCTTCACAAAGCAATTCAAGAAGCAATGTTGAAAATGGTGTGCCACGTGTCCCTCCTGTTGCAAAAGAAGAAGCATCCTTTGAATTATCTGGGAAACTCACTGAATACACTAACACTTACAAAGTATGATAAAATTATTTTAATTATAAAATAAAAATGAAATTATCTCAAATTTATAAATTCATTGTTACTGATTTTTTTTTTGTTAAAATTTTATTTTACCACATGGTGAGATGAGTAATTTAGCTAAAATGTCAACTTGGTTGAGCATATAAACATTTATGTTAGAATAAAGTGGAAACATGAAATTTCAATAAGCGTGAATAACGCAGGCTTTATTATTATTATTATTTTAAAGTGGAAACATGAATAACGCAGGCTTATTATTTATTATTATTATTTTATTGGCCTATTATTATTTTATTGGCCTATTATTATTTTATTGGCTTATTTATATTTCATTAGTTTGACTAACTTTGGAAAATATTTTGGTCTTTCAAACAATTATTTAGGAGGAATAAGCCGTACTGATTTAGGCTCAAATCACTTTTACAGTAGGTCAAAAAATTTAAATCACCTTTATAGTCACATCAATTTTATATTGGAGATTATGGGTCCATAATCATCATTATTATCATCATCATCATCATCACCATCATCATTGTCGTCATCATCATCACTCTCATTATCATCGACGTCGTCATCATCATCATAAATACTTTTCAAATAATTTTTAGAAACCAATTTTGAAGCTGCATTAAAAAATTAAGTAAAATTTCTTCTGCTGACTCAACGATTTAAAGTCAGATACTTTAAAAATGTCCGCTTTGCAAATAATCTTCTGATTCCCCACCTAATACTTAATTTTTTACAGTTTAAGTTTTTATATTCATGGTGTTGTTATAATTTTAGTTTTTATATTCAGGGTGTTGTCATAAAATACAACGAACCAATTGAAGCTCGAAAACCAAAAACTAGGTGGCGTTTATATCCATTCAAAGGTGATGAAGCTCTTGGTAAGATTAATAATGTTATATTTGCTAAGGATTTATTTACACCACATTAATTTACCATAAACATTCACACATCATTGAGGCTTATTTTTTAGGAAATTTGATTTATTTTAGTTTGTTTTTTAGTGAAAATATAGAAAAAAATGATTATTATTATTTATGAGGTGACATTTGCTATTAAAGTTTACCAAAAAATTTGCTGGAAATTGCTTTGTTTACATTTCGTATCTGTAATATTTCCATTTAAGAGTTATATCTGGTTCAATTCACCTTTATTTATCCTTTTTTGGTCTTTCGCTGCTCATGTCATTCCTATTGAAGACCACAAATAAATAATTAAATTTTACCTCTTTCTCTATCTAAGAAAGGTAATGTTACCCACATTGCCTCATTTTGGCCCACATTATGCCATCTTTGGACAAAAAATAAAGTTTATCTGTTTTCATTAAAAAGCTTCTAAATATTTTGAATAGAAAAAAAGAAAGTTTAATATTTTAGTTCTGTCTTTTTACCAAAGATATTATTTTTTAAATCTTATTTTTTAATAGTCATGTTACAGCTTCATCGCCAAAGTGCATTTTTATTTGGAAGAGATCGTAAGGTATTATATATTTCCTTTATATAAACGTTAACGTTATTTTTATAATCTTGAGGAGGGTTGTGTTAGTATGTGCCAAAAACGTTTTAAATGCTTAATGAATATAAGCTTATTACTTTGATACAATCCTGAAATGCTGCAGCAACATGCCTGGTCATGAAAATTTTCCCATCAAATGAGATCCTGTATGCCTTTGCCTTCATTATCATGCTTGAAAATTCACTGGGAAATAGAAACACTTTTTTGTAGTATAAACATACGAAACCAATATGTTATATCTTCACTTAACTGAAAAAGAAATTAGGCTGGTCTATATCCCCCAGAAATTTAGTTACAATATTACGTACCGTAGGGATTGTATTTACTGCGGGGATTGTATTTACCGTCGGAATTTTGCAGGAAGTCATTTTTGTTGAATTGATTATTTATTGTTTATTTGATTTTTTAAAAATTTTTTTGCACAAGTAAAACATTAACGTTCAATATTATTGTTAATACTATTATTATTCAATGATTATTATTATTATTCAATGATTATTATTATTATTCAATTATCATTGTTGCACAAATAAAATACTATTCTTTGGATTCACTCTGTAAACCATCAATAATTTAGTTGGATCTCAAACTTCTAGCTGAAATTTTCGGCCTTGTTTGAATATTGCAGTAGTTTTTTAGGACAGCTGAAATTAAATTAAATAAAAGAGTGGCTTTTTTCTCTACGAAAATCATAACCTAGCAATAAGAACCTGGGAGAATTTTTTTACGTGAAGATTAAGAAATTTGATAATTGTCTTAGCTTTAATTGTTTCAACCAGATAGCTGATATACCTGTCGACCATCCATCTTGTTCAAAGCAGCAAGCTATCCTTCAATTTCGTCTTGTAGAATATATACGTGATGATGGAAGTCCTGGAAAACGTGTCAGGTATTTAATAAGATTGAAGTTTGAACTTAAAAAATAAGTTATTTAGCCAGTGTTATTAAACCTGATTTCGTTTATTTAGTCTCATCGGTTTTCACCGTTTAAATAAGCTGTCCGCCCATTACAAATTCCTACCCTTATCGAAATATCGCTGAATTTTACCGACCAAAAATGATATGAAATCAGGTCAATGATTCATATAAGATATTTTTTTATTTCAGTGGGCAGCTGTTCGACACTTGGTTCAGTCTTCAGGCCATTTAAACGTAGATTTCTAGAGCTCTGAGTAAATAAAAAAAAAAAATTTAACATCAATTTCTCAGGAGTTATTCATCAAATTGTGTTTATAATTAAGTGTTTGTTTAAGAAAACTCAGAAATTGTTTGCTTGGTTTGCTTGTGAGTGGTTCTATTACCTGTGCCATTTAACAGCTGCTAAAACTCATACTGGTTTTATAGAACTAAAATGAAAGTCAATGTTATAGTTGATTAAATACTGGCCATTCTGTATTTAGTTATTTATTTACATAACTGTTAACAATTTTGATTTCTATTCAGAAACATTTTTTAAATAACACAAAATAGCATAAAACAAGTTTTCATAGAAGAGATAGAGTCCACGATTAAAAATTTTGACTAAAGCAATAAAGTAATGAAAGCAATGAATGACTAAAGCAATGAAGTAAATCAAAATAATTAAATAACTAAAAAAAAAAAAACAAGTTTTAATTTATTAATTTATTAATTCAATTACATATAATTTATCATAATTTATCATTAATTACATACATTATGCTAATGAAACCTTTGAATACGTTTGAAAACCTTTGCCCATCCCTAATACTTTTTTCCTATTAATTATATTAATGTATATATTATATATATATATATATTAATATAATATATTATATTTATGTTAATTATGTTAATTATTAATCATTCTTCTGAAATCCTGAAATCTTCTGAAAAGTTAAAAAAATTTCGGACTTTTAGAAAAAGCTTTTCGGGGTTGGACTAAAATATATTTTTCGGGGTTGGACTAAAATATTTTTTCACTGGAATTAAGGGTTTTAATAAAATGATTTTAGTTGATAATTTTTAAAATTTTGTATGAAGTTGGAGGATCATTCTTGGTTTCACATCTGTTTTCTATACTAACATGGGTTGGGCAGAACGGGTTGAATGAAATGTGATTTTAGACCCATTTTGAAATAGAGATTTTTCAATCTTTTAATTAGAAACTGAGAATTGTAATTTTTTCTCATTAAAGTTTTTGTAAGTAGATAATAATAAGATAATAAGATAAATTGAAATAAACTGTTCCAAATTATTTTAAAAACATTCTTTTTTTGATTATGCATGGAATTGCTGGATTAAACAGTCTGAAGTTAAGTGACCAGCTCTAAATACCAGATCACCAGCATAGCTGTATTAAAATTATTAATAAATTATAAAATTATTATTATTAGTTATTAATATAGATTTAATTCATTAAGAAATCTTTTGTCACAGAATTACCCAATTTGAATAGTTTTCAATTCTAGACCATATATTTTGGATTTGGAATCTACAAATGGTACGTTTCTGAATAACAAAAAAATTGAGTCTCGAAGATATGTTGAGGTCAAAGAGAAGGTATTATATAATTTGAAGTCTTTAAAGTCAATCTTAACTTTGTGAGAATTTGTTTCAGTGTATAATAAGAGAAAAATTTTGTATTTGAATTCACATCAGAGACTATCAAAGAAATTTATTTATAGATGCATCTAAAAATAATTTTTTAAAACTTGCATTAAAAAGTATTTTTTGATCCATATAGTCTAGAAGTGCAACGTTTGGTATTTCAAGTTTGGTATTTTAAATTCTCAAAAAGTTTTAGTGCCTCAAGGAGAACATACATACATACCATACCATACCATACCTACATACATACATACATACATACATACATACATACATACATACATAAATACATAC
>JAUZNK010003608.1:0-26990 GCA_035046665.1 Euphysa ruthae | reverse complement strand
CCCCCCCCCCCCCCCCCCCCCCCCCCCCAAGCGGGTAAAAAATAATTTATCTATAAACAAAATACAACATTGGTGATGAGGATAAAAATGAATCAGTCATGACGATAAATGGAGTTTCTGCAGCGAGCGGAGGTAATGTGACTCGTTCTTTATCATTCCCAGCATTTCCTGCATTTGATGTAGAGGAATATACAACCTTATTAACCCAATGGAAGGAGTACAAACGTCGAATCTATGTGTAGTTCTTGGTGTATTAAGTAGTAAACAGAAGTTAGTGATGTTATTAAATTATGTTGGTGAGCAGGTTTTTGACATTAATGAAAGTTTAATAGTTCAAGGTTTAAACGAAATTTATGAAAATGCTTTGTAGCTCTTGGATCGCCATTTCACTCCGAAAACAATTGCTAGTTTTGAAGATTATAATTTTTATCAACTAAAACAAGGAAGAAACGAGAAAATACGCCAGTTTTATGTTTGATTAAGAGCGCAGGCTTCAAAATACTTCTAATTAAAATTTTATGCCTGACGCAATTGAATACATAATATCATTAAAACTAAACATTTTAATGCAGCAAATTGTCTGCATAAGTTTAATGTGAATTTAATATTTAAATTTAAATTACGCAAACCTTACACTAAAATATTAACATATGGGCAAGAAGTGCCAACACTCTCAAATAAGAGAGGTGTTTGCATTAATGATAGAAACTAAATAAAAACTTTAACCAATAGATTTTCATATCGTGCACACAAAAAACAAAAACTTACTTTGTGGAAAAACTGCAATTGAGCTTAATTTATTAGTGTTGCCTGGTAAATGCTAATAAAACAATTGAATTAAAAATACCTAATTGTCTTAAACCACTAATAGCTAAATTTGAGAATTCACTTCTCTCTAAAAAAATTGGAAAAATCGAGGATAGAAAAATAAAATTACATGTAGATGAGACGATACCCACTGTTGCTCAAAAAGAACAATACCTTTTGCGCTGCAAGATAAAGTAAAAGAACATATTAAATTATTTGAATCTCAGGACATCATTGAGGGCGCAACCGCCAAAAACACCCTTGGATTAATCAGATGGTCATTGCACAAAAAGATGACCAGGACACCCATGTTTGTATTGACATGCGTAATGCAAATAAAGCTATAGAGCGTACAAGATATCCAACCCCAACAGTGGATGATCTTTTAGTCAAATTCACCAATGCTACGCAATTTTCAAATTTAGATTTGAATAATACATTTCAAATATTAGAACTTGAAAAAAATTCTCGACAAATAACAGCATTTCAAACTGAGGACTGGATTAAAGATTTAAATATTTATCTTCTGGTATTCATTTTGCATCCGAGGAACTCTGCGAGAAATTTTAGTGGATATTGCAGGTACATTAAACATTGTGGATGACATTCTTACTTTGGTACTAGTGAAACAAATCATGATATTTTACAAAAAGTTTTAGAACTTTGTCTGAGAGGAGAGTTACATTGAATTTACAAAAATGTATATTTGACAAAGAACACTTAGAATAATATGATTATATATTCTCAAAATCAGGCATGAAACGAAGTGAATCCAAAATCTTCGAATGTGATTAGAAATTTCTTAGGTTTGACAAATGATCTAAAACGTTTTTTCGATGATTACAGTTCAATAACACATCTATTATGTGAATTAACTAAAAAGAATGTTGAATTCAATTGGACAACTCAGTGTGGACAAGCCTTTAATTGTCTTATAAACATTTTGGTGTCGATCTGAAGTCTTTCAAATCAGAGGTTTATGTAGAATCGTGGTTTGAAAAGAAAACGAGTTGCTTAAGTGGTGCTAAACTACGTCATTACCCTAAGAAACGTGCTGCACCATCAGGGTCAAGTTCAGTATTAGTAGGGGATGTACTATTGACATTTTCTGATTTAGATGATGAACATGATGACGGGGATGAGTCATTCTAAATAAACTTTGTAAACATTGTTTTTTGTTTTTTATTGCAAATTATATTTTATAACGTTTAATCAAAATGAAAGATTGTATAAAAGAAATTTTATGACAGTGTTAGAGACGATGGAACTTAATAATACTATAATACTATATAAACATTTTTTGAAATATTCAAAAACAGTGCTTGTCTGAAAGTTTATAAAACGCTCGATCCCTCCTTTGAGCTGTATTATTTTAATAATGTCCCAGTATAGGTGCGCACCAACCTGTAGTATGTATGAATATCGCGCGACACTGCTACATTCAGGGCCGTGCCAGTCTATCGATTTCATTTAGTACACGGAGGCACGTGGAATGAGTTGACTGCAGTAATAAAATGCATTAATAAAGTTCAGTTTAAATATTAATAAGTACTATCGCGTGCATACGGAAAAAATATGGGGAAAATATATATAAAAAAAATTGAAAAATATTATGCTCCTAGGTGAACATATTTCTTTGTAAATATTGAGACTTGGTTTTTTTGTTGTACCAAATTATACTTAAAGAACATTTAGCCTAATTTTATTTTTAATAAGTCTCCACACAGCAAATAAATTTTAATAGACCAATTCTGATTTTCTTTGTGGTTTTAATCTGTTTTGTGGGCTGATAAAAATCTAAATTGAAGTCAAACAGTCAGCGATGCTATTGTTTTAATTTAATAAACTGACTGGTTCTTTAATACGGACATCACATCACATATCAAAGACTTTGATTTAGTAAAAAAAAAATCTCACGCTTTCAAACACCCTTCTAAATAAGAAACTTCTGTAAAATTCACCAATAAAAATTATTATTAGACCTCAAAGATGAAAGGAAAAAAATATCACAATGAATAATGTTGAACAGAAATAACGTTCAAGCTATTTTGATAAAAAATATAGCGCGATGTTAAGATGTTATGTTATGAGTTATGATGTTATGTTATGATGTTATGAGTAGGAGAGTTGCGGATCAAAGCAGTCAAAAATTAACATAATATCGTGAAGTTGAAGATGGTAGAATTTTGTCATGTTGAATGCTGATATTTTATCTTTCTTGGGTATTGTAAAATCATTTGCAGATGTTGGAAATAGCTGTGAGAGCTATTCTAAAGGTATAATATTTTAAAACTTTCTTCGGGCAGCCCAACCATGGTGGGCTGCAATGGGAAGGGACGGGGTGGTTGTAATAGTAACAAAAAAACAGCGAAACTGTTTACGAAGGAGAATTCGAACCCTGAGTTATTCTTCTCGTTCTCTTACAGATACAGAAAAACGACATAGTCAAATAGAGCGAGAGTGTTTGAGTACAGTTCATGCGTATGAAAAGAATCGTTTATATTTGTAAGGACGTAATTTTGAAATATTAAACAACCATTAACCACTCATTCAGCTTTTAAAAAACCCAAATTCAACTGTGCCTTTACGTATCGAGCGAATGAAATTACACTGCAAGGATACCAGTTAAAAATATGTCATGTTAATGGTAAAGATAACATTTCCGACTACACCAGTAGAATTCTAGTGACAGGAAATTATCTTTATAGACAGTTATGTTAACATGAATGCACAGTTTGCTTTGCCAAATGTTTTCCGACTTGAAGATATAACAAGCAAAACCAAAAATGAAGAAATTTTGAAACATATAACATTAAACGATAAATTGTATAAATGGCATTTTATCAATGAACCACAAAAATATAAAAATTTGTATCACGACGCCAGCAATAATGATTTAAGGAAATTTTTAAAATCCAAAAACAAAAAAAACATTAAACGAAAACAAAGGCATTTTTCTTAAAGGAAACTAGAATTATTTTACCAACAAAATTTCATGAAGTCAAAATTGGACACCTTGGACATCAAGGTATCGATAAAACAAAAAACCTAATGAGAAGGAAAGTATGAACGAATTAATAAAAAAACAAATTCAACATTGCATTTCCTGCCAAGCGACATCTGTTGACAAACCACCAGCACCATTGAGTTATTCTTAACCCCAATTAAATGTGTGGCATACTTTACATATAGACTATCTTAGACCTTTACCCACATATAATAATAAACATGTATTATTTATGGTTGATAAGCATTCTCAATACCCAGTAGTAGAGTTTGCAAACAGTACTTCAGCAGACACTCTTATAAAAGTACTTTCAAAAGCATTTGCAAATTTTGGGACTCCCATCAAAATTATGTCAGACAATGGCCCATCGTTTTTCTCTACAATGATAGCGAATTTTATGAAACAAAATGCTACCGATCATCACCGTATTACGCCAATTTTGCCACAAGCAAATGGTCAAGTCAAACACTTTAACCTACCTTTTATAAAAACGATTCGATCAAAATATATTCAACAGAAGAATATAGAGGTAGAAAAATACAATTTCTTAGCTTCTTATCGTACAACACCACACCGAGTAACATATGTTTCGCCAGCACCGATGATGTTTAGTTACACTCCACGTCATCTTCTTGTACATTTTTCAACCGAAAAAGCACGTATACAAATTGATGATTTAGATACACAATACAAGTCAAAAGCAAACAATACTTTGACAGCCGACGACATGTAAAACAGCAAGTTCTTACAGTGGGAGACCAGGTGCTCGTAAAACAATGATACATATCAAGTACAAAGTATCAATGACACTATGGTTACCACAAAATTCACCATTGACAATAGTAGTATAACTTGGAACATTTCTCACTTTATTATTCTTCCTCGGGCGTCAGAGTTGCCAAAAATTAAGGGTAAGAAGGGAGGAGGATTTGTTTGGCAGTTTGAAAAAACAGTCAAACGACAAAACGATGATTCAAGTTGAACAACCAGCAGAAATGAGGTGATATCCGAAATGAATACGTAGGCATATTTCTCAATGGTGTAAATATTAAATAAACATAGTAATAAAAAAATCTTAAAGTATTTAAACAAGAGTTAACTTTCTGAGAACATTTTTTATCTCTTTGTTTTATTTTCCAAGAGATTCTTATCTGAAAGAAGGGGAAGATGTTATGTTTCAATCATGTGAAAATACATCAAGAATACGACTTTGAGGAAGTAAAACATCGTAAAAGCATTGTGGGCGTAATTGACAAATTATGCACGTGTACCGGTAGCAAAAGGAAGTGAATATTATAATTTCATAGAGTTAAGATCGTGTAATTTGAACAAAGTATTAGAATATAAGAAAGAATATATATATAAACAAAATACAAAAATACTCATGACTCATATTCAAACAGAAATAGTCACTATTTATGCACATAAATTTTCTATACGTGACCATCACAGCCATATTTAAAAATTCCACTCAATATGACCTTACAAAAGAAATGGAATCAAGTTTTTGAAAAATAAAAACCTGTAATTTTTTTATTTCTCTCTTCAATTCAGCTTCATATTTTTCTTTTTGGTTTACATTACAAGCATTCTGTACTTTCTGCCATACATCTTCAAATGCCTCTGCCCCTTCACCAACTTTTTTAAGACATCTTTCCACTTCACCTAAAAATTTAAAAGTTAAACAAAGTAAATAAAGTAAGTTTAAACAAACAGGGGCAAAAATAATACCTAATGAAAAATATTTTTGCCTCAAAATTACCCTGCCTGACTTTACTAGTTTTACATAAAAAAGATTCTAACCATAAAAAAATCAGCTAAATTATAATTTGAACTGATAAAAAAAATACAAACACAATATATCCAATTATTTCCTATTTGCACTGCATGAATGTAATCAAAACTGATAATCAATTTAACTTTTTAACTATTTATTTTCTTCAATTTAACTAAAAACTTTTTTATTTTATATCAATCTTTAAAAATTTCTACAACGTTTATATTGTTAAACAAAACTTATTCTATAAAACTCTTTTCATGATTTCTTAAACAATATTTATTTTGGTGAGATTAAAATATATTTTTGGAAAGGATATTAGACTAAGAGTTTTCAAATTTAAGCTGGCAAAATGATAAGTTATTATAACTTTCTTCTATCCTTCTGGATTTTTCCATAGATTTTTATTGGTTTTTATTCAATGCTTTGTGTTTAAAACAAATTCTTGTTAAGTAATTTCATTATTTTGAAAATTATGATTTTGAAAAACAATAAATATTGCAATTTTGTTCACAATGCATTTTATATATATTTATTTATCTCAGTGTTGTGACATCTGAACATTCCTTAAATTTCTTTAAATTCATTAGTTTTTAGATTTTAAAGCATCATGTACTCAAGTACAACTCTTCCTTGTTGGTTTCCCAATAAAAACACCAGTTGGCAAACCAACTTGTCTTCAGTGGTAGGTGAGAAAGAATGAGCTATTACACTTTAAAAAAGATTATAGGTATAGTATACACCCGGTCTTGCACCACCTCTTTGACTTTTAGTGTAGATGCAGTGTTACCTGCATTGCCATATCTGCTCTAGGGTGATGAATACTGGTCTTCCTCTTTGTTTGTCTGATGAGTATATTGGTTTAGTGCTTATATTGGTTTAATGCTTGTTGGTTGTCTCTGTTGAGGATAATGAGGTAGTAGTGTTCTGATTACTAAATTGTTGACCGGTAGAAAGAAGTCCAAACCCCATGCTAGCAATTCAGAGAGACTGCTCCATCAACAAAAAAAGTGTTGTAGTTTTAGTGCCAAGTTGCGTGTGAAACTGCATCAGTTTGCTTCTCTGAGGCTTTTGCAAAGGCAAAAAATTTATAATGGCAAAATAATAGACTCAGTTGACTTTCTGCTTTTATTTTTAATTATTCAAGCAAGTAGGACCTCTTAAATCCAAGTGTTATTTTAACATAATCACTAGTAAACCTAAACCAGGCTGTGAAACATCACCCAAGCCTGTATTTCTTTCTTTCACCAACATCTGTGGCCTTTGAAATAATTTTTCTCACGTTGAATCTTTCCTCTCTAGTTCATCTCTTGACATCTTAGCAATTTGTGAAACAAATCTTAGTAGATCCATAAGTTTATCTGACTTTATTACCTCCCTATGAATTGCAAGGACTCTTTTTTCACATGCATCACTTTGGCATCTTTTTGACTTTATTGTACCTGGTTATGTTCTTATCAAACACACCGACTTGTTTTTTCACATATATGGCCTTGGCATCATTGTCCACAACAATTTACATGTAGCTTGTGGAATAACTCTTGAAAGCCGCAAAGAGTCGAACATTTGTTTACGCCTATCTCTTCTATAGTCGATGGAAGTGATCTGATTCAGGTAATTATCTTCATTGTGTTACTGGTCACTTAGAGTTACTCAGTCTGTTTTCTGATCATGCATGGTTTTCATTCTGGTAGGTCCATAACTGATATTATATATAATAATATATAATAATAATATAACAACAATAATATAATAATTTTAATTCAATGTATTTCCAACCTATATTTCTAACATGGTGCCAACAATTAGCTTCAAGCTATTTATTCTAGAAGGTTGCCACGGGGTCGGTTCTGGTGTACTTAGAGCTCCTATTTGAACTTACGTTTAAAAAATCCTTAGTTCCGAGGTGGGGGTTGAATCCACAGCCCTAGGATCTGGAAACTTCCAGCATCTGCTGTATGTCTATACCTTTAATGGTACAGATCCCAAAATTTCATGAATTTCAAAATTTCACATATATTATTATTATTATCACTTTATTTTACATGTGTTTACAATTCTAAGTTAAACTAACATACTAAGAAGTTTACTATTTACTCCATAAAATAAAAAAATTGTTAAATAAAATATATACCTTCTTACTGAAAATGTTCTTAATACGATTTGTTCTTTCCAATGACTTCCTTTTAAAAATAGCGCCAACTATTTTTGAAGAAAGATCGTTCTTACTTTTAAAAAGCTCAACCGTAAGTTTTTGAACCGTAAGTTTTTGTAAATTTCTTTGATGTATTGTTACTGAGATTTTGATTTTCAAAAGTTCCGCAATAGATAATTGCTTATCCTATTGTTAAACTTCCTATCACAAACATCCAAAAAAGTGAGTAATAGTTAAACTGTGATTCAACGAAGCTTTTAAAAAATCTTTTTTTATTTTTTAAAGGGATATATTTGCTTATTCTTTCTAATGCACAAATTTTCTTCCTATTTGCATACAGATATTTCTAATATGATAATAATCTATATTTATACCTAATAATTTTTCACAATGACTTTCCCATACATTTGAAACACCAAATGAGATAGTAATATTGAAATTTATATCCAGATAGTATAAAGTGAATATAAATTTAAATGAATTAAATTCATCATTGTTCAATATCATATAGTTATCATTAAACCATTCTACGGCTAATAAATTATCAAGCTCTAAATGTTGTAAAATAGAACTCAAATCCTGATCGCAAGTGTAAAAAATTACAAACACCAGATGGCATAAACAAAAATAAATCATTTAAATAGATATTAAATACTAAGGTCCTAGAATCGATCCTTGTGGTATACCAGGTATTAATTCAATCCAAGAATTTAAATAATTATTTATTTTAGTAGGATGGCGTCTATTTTTCAAATAAATTATAACTGCAAAGAGGGTTTATTTAAGCCATAAGCATGTAGCTTAGCTAACAGTAAATCGTGATTAAGTGTATCAAGTGCTTTTGAAAGGTCCATAAGAGCACATCCAGCATACCCACTTTTATCTAAAGATTTTTTCAATTTTTCAATCATAGGTACCAAAGCATGTTGGGTGTTATACCCTTTTCTATATCTATATAAATAAGGTGAGAGCGTATTTTCTATATAAAGTCTTAATTGTTTTTGAATTTTCCTTTCAAAAACTTTTGATACTACAGGAAGTAAGCCTTCAGGTCTATAGTTCTTAAGTGAAGTTGTATCACCTTTACTGGTGTTACACTTGCTAGTTTTAGTTAACCCCCCGGAAAATAAGACCCTTTAACAGAATCATTAAAAATATTTAATAAGGCTTTTAAATGTGATAGCTTTATTTTCTTTCGAATCATTTAGTTCTTTAGTTACATTTCAGAAAACGAAAAATTTTTCTTCTCCATTGACTTAGGCCATAATTGCTAATATACTTGTGACTTAAATCTAAATGAATATTTCATCAATGCAACCCTTATCTCCTATCGTACCACAGTTTAATAATATATTATTTTCAGAAATATCTAATTTTTCAACAGTCTTTAAAAAAAAGTCTCAGCAACTTCCTTTTCGTTAGAAATTGTTGTTGCTTTCATTTAGAATAACTTGCTTTTCTCCCAGATTTTTTTCTGAAAAAAAGGGTTATATAGTTTTCCAAAACAATTTGTTATCAATCAATCTTTTCACCTGCAGGTTTTTATAAAATCATAATATTTTTTATAATTTTATCCAGTAAATTTCTTTCAAATGCACCTTTCGCTTGTGGAACTTTCTGATTCCTGAATTTTAATTCCTTTTATTATTAAGTAAAAAAACTTATGCAAAAAAATTCTTATACACTTATTGCTTTCTAATGCACAGCAATTGCAATTGCAATCACAAGCAATTGTTTTTAGAAAATACTTTAGATTCACTTAACGTGTGACAAAAACGAATATTCTAGAATAAATAATATTTAATAATTTTAAAATATGAAAATATTATAATCCGTAATAATTAGTTTCAACTTTAGTCAAGGTGAAATCTGAAAATTAGTTTCTTTAACAATATCTGTCAAGTAATGCTTGTGTAGTATTTTATTGAAAGCATATACTTAAGATTTTGTCTTGAAAAGGCATTTATTTTGAAACTTATTTCATATTAATGTTTGAACACATTTCACTTCTAAAGCAAATCTAAAAGTTGTTGTATTCAACTTTTCAGCATGCTACAGATTTTTTCTGCCCTAGTGCCGGGGCAGATTCTTCCGCAGCACTTACATTTCATAGCTGTAACTAGTAGAGCAAGTGTCAGGTTGGCTGGAAATATATTATACGTCTGGGTTAGAATGTTTTGTATACAGTGATAGAGCCGAAAATAGTCTTAAGTCATGTGATAACCCAAACCAAAAATAGGAAAAATCTGAAAAAAACGAACAGTAAACATTTTGAAATTTAATTTGTACATTTAAAGGCAAAGAGTACTGAAGAATAGTTTTTTAATGTTGATTTATTCAATTATGCAGACAAAAACGATAGACATACAAACATATGCGGTTTATGGATGACACATTTAAATTGGTTCCAACTCTCTATTTGAACAACTGTATTTTATTCGCGCTTCTCTTGATGAGTATGCAACTTCAACAGTTTATGACTCAGAAAATGCCAGAAGTTACTGTGAACTGTTTACAATCATGATTTTCTCTTATGTCAAAGTTCATGGTTAAAAATTCAAGAGCTTAGCTTCTCCCAACAATACTTAGATTCGATGATGAACAAATTAAGTTATTTTGTGGTATGGTAATGCTAAATGGTTATCTGGCTAAGCAGATAAGGCATTGATCTCTGGATCCTAGATCTGTGGATTTGAACCCATCTTGGAACCAATGACTTTTATTACTGTACGCTCAAATGGGAGCTTTATGCATGCCAGAACCAAACCCGTGGGCCTTCTGTAATAAGTTCAAAAATTATTTTTTGGGCCTGCATTAAAAATACTCTTCCTCCTATTGCCTTCTTTACTGAAGAAAGGGTCTCGGATACAATGCATCTATTGATGAATGAAACTCCAGCTAGATTTGAACCCTTTATTGACGGAACCTTGACAGGACATATGTTTCTTGAACAGCACAATCAAGTCAAAATTTTGTTCTACATATTCATATATAGTTCACCTCTTTTTCACACCTCAAGTTTGGAATGTTAATGTTAATGACTAGAGTAGAAAGAGTGCTAACAAAAAACTTTTGAAAAGCTTGGAATTTTTTAATAAAATAATTGGTCACAAAAACGCTACCATCTGGGCATGTATTTAAGAGGTTGAGAAAGACTATATGACATTGTCTTGCCTTGAGAAACACCAATATAGGTGGCCTCCTAAAAAAGATGGTCAATAAAAAAACTGAAGAATTGCAAAGTCGACTTAAGGCATTGTGCAATAGACTTAATGACCAAACCATTGAAGAAGACCAATTCTTGAGAGGCTACAAGCTTTAGAAACCAAGTATCTCAGTATAGCAAAAACAGATAGTAGTACATTAAAACTCCAGAAGGAAAAGTTAAAAACAATCAAATGATGCTATTTATATCTATAAAGTATTTCTATTTTAATATATTATCTACATGATATTTTTTAGCTGATTGATATCTATTAGCTAGCTAGCTATAATAGCTGCATGATTAAAAAAGAGAAGAAATCTGTGCTTCATTAATTTAGTTTTTTTTTTTTTTTGGTGGGGGGAGGGGGTTGTCTTAGGGTTTTTTGTGAAACACTTGAATTTACACATAGCTACTTTTATTTTTCAATGTTGGTATCTTTGAGCTATTCATCTAAAGCTAGAGCTAATTAAACTACATCTAATCCACAAAATCACTCTATAATACAACTTCAAATAACTTTAAAAATTGAAAACAGAAAAATAAGAGAAACCGAAAACATAAAATATCTGACCTTGGAGTTTTCTGCGATCAGCCATTTTTTACACCTAAGCAAGTACCATAGCTTGTTACCAATCTGCTTTTTTGGGTAAAGTGAAACTCTTGAATCTATTAACACTGAAATAAATATAATTTTTATGTATTAAACGAAAAATTTAAAAAAAAGGTAAAAAAATAATATTCCAGTTATTATTACAAATATAATTACAGAACAAATTCTTCTTTCAAAACCCAAAATTGTTTCCGCGAAGTGATATTCACGCATGCGCCGATAGAACGACAGCTCTAATTGAAAGTGAGCTGATGACCACTTCAAAGCTGAGAACTTGACACATCACCGGGAACACTATTTTCAGCTTTCTAGATAAAAATTTGAATTTAGGAGAAAAATGACGACTAATAAGCCACCTCAAATCACTAGGGATAAACCTCAGATTTTAATACCAATTCACCGACATAATTAGTATAACTGAGTTCTGGCTTGGCACTACCGCTGTGAGTCCAACAAAAAAGGTTACCAGCATGGAGATCTGACATAAGCAAAATTAAAGACAGATTTGCTGATGAATTTACTCAGTTTTATTAAAGACAACTTGCTCATTGGCATTCAAAGCGATTAGTTCAATTTGTTTTTCTTGGTATGTGTATTTTTGGTTTGTTAGAGACTGAAGCATAAGACATCCTTCCCAAAACTCATAAGATAAGAAGCACTGTGTCAGGCTGTCATTTATATGATCGGATCCTTTGATAGGCATTTACTGACGTGCGAGATATTGAATACATTCCATTACAACTCCAATAAATTTTCGCTGTTCTGCTCTTGATTCTTCCAGCAGTTAATTCATCATAGCTAAAAGATCACCACAAGATGGAGCAACAACTTCCAAGGTTGCTGTTCTTGTGTAGCATTTACTGTTTTGATGATTTTTAAAGGAATCGACTGTCTTTTTCCAAATTTTAAAACCGACCGATGATTGTTTTTCTTTGCTGCCAAGTTGCTAGGCCTCCTTGATCTTTAATTGGTGAGAAGTCTGAGCAGTATCTAAAATAGAAAATGAATGTTTCGAGGCAGCATTAAAACATTCTGGCTTTTTATGAATATGTTGGTAGATATGTGATACCTTTTGAGATTTTAAATGCTCATCTATTCTTTTGCTCAAATCTCGAGCTGTTTGGCCTATATAACAAGCATTACAGCCAGTGCATTTGTATTTATAAACAACATTAGAGCTAATATGATGAGGTATTCTGTCTTTAGTCGAAAAATAATTTTTAATTTTGAAAGAGGAAAATGCCAATTTTACACGTAAATCTTTACAATACCTTTTACTCAAATCATCAATTTTCATCTGCATTTTACCTGAATACTTACCAATATAGGGTAACTTAGCAAACAAGGTTTTATCTGAATTTTTATCATTTTTCTTAAGTTTATGTAAATTATCAATACACTTTTTAATATGCCAATCAATTAGTTTAGAAGGATACATGTTCTTTTGTAACATGGTTTTATATTTTTGAGGGTCCGAATGGATGTTGTTCCACTTACTATTAGCTTTATATATTCTATCAATCAAAGTATTTATCATGCCAATTTTTTAAAAATTACAAGTGAAACTAAAATAATAGTTAAAAGCCTTGTAAATGTCTTCATAATTGTTCATCATAATTGTCAATTTAAAAATCCAAAAAGGCGATTTGCTTGTTAAGTTCTCTTTCCATAGTAAATTTAATATTAAGGTTTTGATTGTCTATAAAGTTAAAGAATTTGTTACAGTCATCATCATTATCAAATAATAGAAAGATATCATCAACATATCTTCGATAAAAGTATGGTAACTTCCCTTCATACTTTTCCAAACACTGTTTTTCGAAGTGACCCATAAATAAATTAGCTAGTTTTGGGGCAAGAGGTAAGCCCATTGCTATACCATCAATTTGTTCATAATACTTACCGTTGAATAAAAAGTGGTTATGCGATGTAACAAATAAAAACAATTTCCTGAGTTCTTTTTTATTAATGGTGATGGACGGATTAGTTTCGAAAATGCCATCAACTGCTAGATCCAAGGTTTCATGTAAAGGTTAGTATACAAACTTTCAACATCAAATGAAAACATAACTTTATTAGAAATGCTTACCTGTTTTAGTCCATCGATTTAGGTAGACCATAAAGACGAGAGGGGTGAGAACCAGTAGGTCTTATGTCATTAATTTAGTTTTGTCATTAATAATTTTATATAAGCAGTTAAAATAAGTGTTTTTGTCCATAATGATGACACCGTTTCCTTTGTCATGTTTTAATGTAACAATGGGGAGGTTCTTTAGCTTCATTAAAATTGAGTGCTAGCGAAGTGTAGATTTTGAAGGCTTGTACGAGTTGAAGTAAGAATTCGTGAGGTGAGAGAGTTCAAATTTGATTTTGGCAGTGTCAGTTACATTTTTAAGGTCGGAGAGCATTGAACGGCTTATCATTTCGAACGTAGCAAAGATAGTGGTTTTAGTTAAACGTTGAGGTGATATGGAATGCGTGAGTCCATCTTTTAGAATGTCCAGATCCTGTTGCGTGAGTGGAAATCCAGAGAGATTCTTAATAACCATGCTGACGTTATTGAAAACTTATTATTGCAGGTGAGTATACGAGTGCAAACAAAAATAAATTTGCGTAAAAGCACAAATTGTGAAATAATTTAAAAAAATACAACATCAATTTTTATACTAAGTTTATTAACCGACATGTTTTAATAATGCAATTATCATTCTCAAGGTTAAACACTAGTTGTGTACTGTGTATTCTATATATATACAAAATATTGCTAATAATTTAAAAAATTTCAATCTAATCAACAAGAATGTGTTAACTTTCTCAATGAGAAATACTCAAAATCTACGTATCTCAATCAAAATAATGTCATTTTAAACTCATCAAGACATAAACCAAGTCACCTTTATTTTAATTTAACTACTGAAGAAAAACCCCATTTGGAAAAACAGAACCTTGTTTTTTTTTAAATTCCTACCTTGATTATTTATTTGAAATGGTTGTTAAACGTAGATTAAAATTTTGGAATCTTTTTTTGATAGTGCTATCCTTAGTTTATTATTGTAAACAGCTTATTTTACCACTTACCTTTTATTGTGTTTTTTGGGACATTAATACTAGATCTGTTTACTTTTTGTCTTTTTCGAAGTGCACTGATCAGATGTGTCTGTTACAAACACATATAAACATGTTTATTTACGAAACTCAAAAAAATAATGATAAATTAACATATAAATATAAAATTAAAAAATCATTTCATCGACATTTCACTATATATGATTTTGTTTTTTGTGTTTTGGGCATTCCTGTTTCTATTACCAATATCTTTTTCCTGGCATTTATAAAATTTTATTTTAAATATGTTATTGTTTTTAAATTTGTATTTTTAGGCATTTTTTATTTCATTACCCTAGTATTTATATTATTTAACATAGAACAATTTTAATTTAGGTCTCTTAAATAGTCAATATGGTCTGTTAAGTAAACAAATTAATGCCTCTGCAACTTCTCTCACTCACAAAATTTCTACAAAAAAATCTTTCAAAACAATTGGTACATTAAATTACATGTTTTAATTTGTCTTAAACTTCTCATGTTAACATTATCTAGTGACATTGAGACTAATCCTGGACCTGTACAATATGATCTAAAAAACCTTATTCAAGAACATCAGCAACTATGGCTCCCTTGTAGGCAAAAAGGGTTACACTTCATTGGACTTATATCAACAGCATACTATCAAAAATTGAATATTTAAGAAAGATTTCAATTATTTCAAAACCATCAATTTTTGGAAATACTGAAAGTAAGCTTGATAGCTCTATAGAAGACAAGGAAAATGAATTTAATAGATACCAAATCTTAAGGAAAGACAAATAGATCTAGTGGAGGTGTTGTTTGTTACATCAAAGACGATCTTAATTTCAAAGATGTTACACCCACAAATGTCATTGAAAACATATTTGTTGATATTCTTCTCCCTTTTACCAAACCTTATACAGTGGGTATAGTTTAAAGGCCACCTGATATTAACGATTTTTTTGAACCTTTAGCCCACACTTTACACCAAATTTATGAGGATGGAAAAAATACATTTATTTTAGGAGACCTAAATATTAATCTTTTGGATAATAATAACAATTATATTCTTGACAACATAGCTCTTACCCAGAAAGCATTTTTAAATAAGTATAGTGAATTTTGTTCCACATTCGGTCTTATACAACTAATCAAGGAGCCTATAAGAGTAACATCAAACATCTTTTCGTTATTAGATCACATTCTCTCAAATGCTTCTGACCAGATCACACAGCAGGGATCACTTGAAATTTCTTTTTCTGATCATCAGCCAATTTTTGTACCCGCAAAATCACTAGGTTAAGACCTGGTACTAAAAAGTTACTGAAAATCCGGAAGTATGCGCAATTATAGTAAGGACTTACTAAATGAAAGATCAAATCGAGCAAATTTTCCAAATTATGAAAATTTTGATAATGTTAATTTGTAGATTTTAAGCCTCTGTAGAATTTTCACAAAAATTTAAACAAACTATTGATAATATAGCACCCATGAAAACAATTAAAATAAAAAACAGTTCTCAAGAGTGGTTTGACAAAGAAGTTGCAGAAAATATTGTTATCAGACATAAATTGAATAAACAATTCAAATGGACAAAAACAGATGCAGACAAGGAACTATTTAACAGAGCTAAAAATGATGCTCTTGGAACTATTAATAGAAAAAAAAAAGAGATTTTTTTTATGAATAAAATTAATGAAAATATAGGTAAACCTAAAGATCTTTGGAAAACTTTGAAAGATATAGGAGTTACAAAATCAAAAAACCCATTTTCACAATCCAATTTTTGTTTAAAACAAGGAAGTAAGTTTGTTTTTGATCTTCTTCAAATTCTAATGCTTTTAAAAATTTTTTTTGGAAATCTTTCAACCAGTCTTTCAAGTCTTGTTCCGAAAGCATCAAATATTTATAACAGAAAACCAACACTAAATTTTTATTGCCACATGAACATTTCGAAGGAATTAGAATTCTCAAGGGTCACTGAGGATGTAGTTAAAAACAAAATTAATGATTTAGAATTAAATAAGTCACCATCAGGGTTTGATGAAATATCATCTATGTTCTTTAAGGGCAAATGCGATTCTATTTTGAGACGAATAATAAATCTTTCTATCAGGACTGCGACTTTTCCAGATGATTGCAAACTAGCTAAAATTGCTCCGTTATTAAAGAAAGGGAGCAAGACAGAACCAAAAAACTACCGGCCCATATCAATATTATAAATTGCATCCAAGAATTTTGAAATAGTAATTGTAGGTCAAACTAGAGAATTCGTTGAAAAAGAGAATATTATATATAAATTTCAATCTGGATTTCGGAAGGGTTTTTCGACAGACACATGTTTGCCATATCTTCATGACAGAATTATAAAAGGTTTTGAAAAGGGGTGTCACACTGGAATGATCCTTGTAGATCTCCAAAAGGCCTTTGACTCAATATTTTGCTTGAGAAACTGAAGCACATGCGTTTTTCGGAGAATGTAGTTTTCTGGTTCAAGTCTTATCTCTCAAATAGAAAATTTAAGGTGAAAGTTGATAAATTGCTTTCTGATAAAGCATTAAGTGAAATGTGGTGTCCCTCAGGGATCAGTTTTAGGACCTCTTTTGTTTTTGCTGGATGTGAACGACATGATACAAGCTGTAGAATGTGAATTACTTCTTTACGCAGATGACTCTTGCTTGATTTTCCAACATATGGATGTATAAGAAATAGAAAAAATTCTAAACAGAAATTTTTCCAACCTTTGTTAGTGGTTTGTCGATAACAAACTAAGTGTGCACTTTGGAAAAGAAAAATCTAAGTGTATCCTATTTTCTTCTAAAATGAAAGCTAAAAAAGCAGATTGCTTGAGTATAATTTATAGAGGCACACTCATTAAACAATATACCTCTGTAAAATACCTAGGATGCATATTAGATCAAACCCTGAGAGGAAAGACGATGGGTCACTATGTTTTAAATAAAATTAATTCCAAACATTACAGATGTAGTTATATAGTTGTATACGTAGTAGATTTGACGGGTTTTCAATATTTGTCAGTGCTTTTGTAAAAAAAAAAAAATTCTTGCAGATTACATCTGATACTTATTATTAAAAGTTTAAGTCTTATTAATAAAGAAAGCTATTATTTTTTATTTATTAAAAACTTGCTTGCGCAGGCTATCCTGTGAGGGCAATTTGTCACCCTCATATTGTTTTTCCCCGAAAAGGAAGGCCTTATTCAAAAAATTATTTGAAATGATTTTAATTTCATCAAAAAGCTCTAATGGTTTTCAATTTTCCGTTTTTATTTATTTTGAACCTTTTTGGAAACTCCTCCGTTTATCAGGACCCCATACTCATCAACTCGGTGTCAAGAGTACTGCTGACATTTAAGTCTAATTTTATTTTCTTCGTTAATCTGTGTAAAGAGTTATTAACTACTAAAAAGCTCACTGATCTTCATTGCGATACTGAACACTAAGGGTTACAAAGGAGTTGAAACTTTATTGCGATAATGAACACTACGGATTACAAAGGAGTTGGAACTTTATTGCGATACGGAACACTACGGGTTACAAAGGAGTTGGAACTTTATTGCTAGAAAATGTTTTTCACCAACTTTAAAAATGGTCATAAATTGAGAATCAGTATTGCTTTTTTAATGAGTAAAACTGTATTATTTCTTTTTTGTCTGATATTGACATTATAAAAAAGTATTGACATCAATACTATTTTTTTTGACTTGTATTAATATTTTAGCTTCCTCTGGAAGTCCATTGGCATCATCTGGTTCTCCTCAGATAAAAAAACATCATCCGATATTTCTCGTATCTCGTCATATTGTGTCTTCTTCTTGTCTCTCGTCTGCCTCTAAATCTTCTGAGTGCCATAACTGTTTTTGTCACCACAAATGCAATCTTTAGAGAAAAATTTCTACTACTTTTTCTTGTCCACATAATTCTACTTTATCTCATCCTTCTGCTTCCTCTATTTCACATACATCCACATCCATTTTACCACTACCTGCTTCTATTTCATTTTCAGCTACTTTCATTGTTTCTCAACTCACCTCTACTGTTTCAATTCAAGCTATTTCTGCTGATTCAAGAGCACCTACTTCTACTGTTGGTCGCCCCAATCTTCAATATTTTCATCAGCAACTACTCCACACATCTTCAAGGATTAGTTCAAGTTCAACAGCATTAGGTCTAACACTTTTTTTTTTGCAACTGTTCTTTGTATGAATACTTAAGCGCAGCTATGTCTTTACTACTCATAACTAAGGAACTTATAGTGAGGTGCATACAACGGTGGTGCAAACTCGTGGATATCCGGCGGTACTGGACTACCAGAACCTTTTCAGGGCTACTCATAAATCAAAATATCATCAGTACTCCCAATTTCATTTATGGCAGTTTTACACAAAATCTAGCAGAAATTCTTTACTCTTGTGAATTACTGGTAAAGTTTGACTGAAACAGCTATAAAGCTATCAAATAAGTTTGAGTAATGCTATTTTTAAAGAATATAGAAATAAATAATATATAAGCATATAACGAATATAGATATAAATAAAATAAAAAATTGTATAAAATGCCGGGCTACCAGCCAAAAACACGAGTGTACACCACTGGGAAGGGAGTCTTCTCTTTTCTTGCAGCTATCTACCATAAGGCTTAAGTAAGTAAGCAAGTAAGTAAGTATTCTTTATTTCAAATTGGAAACATTTACAAATCTAGTTTCCAAAAACAAAAACTATCAATATATGATTTCAATTAAACGACCCTTCTACTTTTAACGCCAACCATGGACCAGGGAAAAGAATTGATTGAATTTGTTTATTTATGAAGACTATAATTGAGATATGAAAATAAATATCATCAGACTTTACCATGAGTTATAGTCTATAAACAGCTCTGGTAAACTTTCAATCAATCACATAAATGTTTGACGAGCGTAATGGACAACGCCAAATGACTTATCCTTCAACATAGCTTTGATAAATATTTTTTCTGCTACTCTGAATGTATTACAACCTTCAACTAGTTTAACTGTTTCCTGATTCAAACCCTTCAAATAACGTAACTTTTCTCTCTCTGCTGCAGGTCGTTCAGCTAATGTAACTATTTCCTCTACCGTTCCAAATCCTTCAACCAATGTAACTTTTCTCTCTAGTGTTGATCAACTATTTTACCTAACACGCATATATCTTCTACAAGAATAATTTAAACTCGTTCGCAAAGTCATGACATCTCTCTTGTTTGGGCAGATTCAAATTAAAATGTTGTATTATCCTTCTATTGAGGTCATATGGTTGTATAGTTCAACAATCCAATATGCGTAAAATGGTTTCAAAACCGATGACAACAGTTACACGACAATAGACTCTAACGATTTCCCTTGATAAAGTTGTTTGAAAACTTGTGAGAACCAGTCATTGAACCCTTTTGCTAGGAAACGCTTTGCGTAGCCATTGACAGTAAGGTCGAACGGTTGATAAAACCTTTTAATATTTGGAGGGACGTTAGTTATGAAAATATTGTAACTAAATGCTCGAGAACTTCTGTTGACATCTGTCCGATAAACGCATCAATGATGATAAGAGCTCTTTGCTCCACCGAGAGACCTTTCTCCAGCCTCTCTATTCCTACATGATATTATCACCTCAATTTATTTGTTTATTGAGTAATGTGTCGGGTTAACGCTCAAACTAAAATTATCTGGAAATTTACAGGGTAGTAAACTTTTAAGAGTCCTGCCTCCTTATATTATTTGCATTGGGAGAAATGTCGCACCCAAGTTAACCGAAAAAGTTGCAGTTATTGTTCTTTTATCTGAACTTCCATCTTTATCTGTTTTCAGGAGCCATTCTTGATGGCGCATATTTCGCAAGAGTTTGATCCCAATTTATTATCAAACGGGGCGGAATGTTATGTTCTTCAAGACCGCTTACCTGTTCATATTCTTGCCACTCTGATCACATACGATCTAAATGAATGAAAAATGTTGTGATGAGATTTTTTAAGATGATGTAATGTTAAATATTATAGGTTCACTGTTCTATAAGTTTCTTCTTATATAAAAAAAGATTTGAGTAAAGAAGAAAACCTTGAATAAATAAACTGGAAACTTGTATTACACCTGTACTCTCTGAGGTACTGCTCTCCTAGTTTCCATTTTCCGATTATTCAGAAGAATTCTAATTTTCTAAAAAATCAGATTGAAACAGATTAGTTTGAAGCAAAGCTATCATTTTATAAACATGTCCACTTTTGCCGTTCGACAATTCAATGTTGCCGTTCGCGGATGTTATTACTATCGTTCAGTTTGTAAACCTTTGTAAGATTTAAAAGAAAGGCTTTTTTATCACAGGAAGTAGGAAACCCATTTGACTGTTTGCAATTAACGTACGCATTCAGAAAGACAGAAATTACATATTTATTGAACAATTACCACGTGAATTATCAACAACAACAAATTGATTATAAATTCATTGATTACTGCGGTGTGGTGCACGCATAGGTAATTTAACTGAATTACCGCCGTTCCCAACTTACTCAGGGAAAACTTGAAGTACCATGCAAAGTTGTGGCCCAAATATTTACAACGATAAAAAAAATAATACACTGATGAATCGATACATGCAGCTCATAGAAACTGAAAATACCTTTGTAATAGCTTCTTATCACACCGATGAAGATTCTATATTGGCAGAGAACTCTTTCACAAAAGTCGAAAAGAAACAGAGAAAATTGGGAAAGAAAGCAGGCCATAAAACAGAAATTTCAAAAAAAAAAAAAAAATTGATCTTTCTTTGTGCCTAGAAATAAAAAAATAAAAAATAGCGTCCGATCTTACTGAAATATTGCACTAACGTGTTGTCTGCACCATACTACAACTACTACACTACATGCAATAACTACGGTCTCCATACTTATTTGCATGATATATGTTCTTAAATATATGATTTGCCTAACAAAAAGCTTTTATAGCAATAATAGTCCATACCTAATTCCTAATCCTTCGGGGCAAGGTGGTCTAGTCAGTATATGCCCCATCCTTCTGGACTCTCTGTTTATATCCTTGAAAAATAATAGATTTAAATACAATACATTTAAATTTCAACAATAATCTTTGCTTCAATTGAAGCAACTTAAAAATCTGAATTTTTTGACTGATCTTTTTCCATTGTATGGTTTCTTGAACCTTGTAGTTGAAGACAAAAAGAGCCGACCGAAAAAGAGCAAAAAAGGTTTTGGTTCTGACGTATGCAGTTGTAATTGCTGTATCTTCTTTTCTCTTTTCGGATTTCATTTCACTAAGGCACCTATACAATGTGGAGCACGCTTTTCCAATTCCCCTGTACACTGAAAGCACTAATGGTGCGAAGCATCTCTTTTCAACTTTAAGAATTCGCTGGTTAAAAATTTCGTTTTTTAATTTATTAAAAATCGGTGCTATCGCTACGTCGTTGCAAACTTTACTCAGAAGACTGGCAGTTATGTCACGAAACTCGTCGTGACGCTGTGTGATAAAACCACACATTTCATACGACAATGCATGTGATTTTTGATATTATTGAAGTGACGTTTTATTTTATAAAAAAAATTATATTGCAAGCAAGTTGTGAGGAAAATATATTGCATGTTAGACAATTTCAAACATTTCGCGAGGATAAAATTTCGCGAATTTTAGCAAAATTGCGAAATTTAATCCAGCGAAATTTAATTCCAACAAAGTATTGTGTTGGTCGAGCAGTTACTGTTAAAATCTAATCGATCATTAACTGATTCAAAAATGTTTTAACAAATTTAAAAAAAAGTTTATAAAATAGTTGTGATTTAAAAAATGTTTTTAAGCGTTTTTAATTTAATATTACGGCATTGTAGATTAATGTAAACAAGCCCTAAGTACTTTTTGAAACATAAATGTACTTCAATTTCTCAAGCAGAATGATGTGATTTATTGTGTGAAAGGCTTTTTGAAGATTTTTGAAGTAATTCTAATTGTAATTTATAAATGATATCCCGTTTTTTAAGGAATTGTCAAATTTGGACATCAATAACTTTTTCAAAGATTTTGTTAAATCCAAATACTGCTTGCTGAATTCAAATAGTGTACGTATTGAATTCTGATTACAAAGACTTGTACACAATATTTTCATAGTCGTCCATCGTCAATGCAGGCACTGAAATAAGTGCAGGTTAAGATGGACGACCATTAAAAATTCCATTGATTTTAATACTAAAACAATGCATTTTTAGTTGTTGGTTTAAAAATAAGAAAATACCTTTTTCTGGTTTTAATGTAAAAGTGTTTTTCAAACAATTATTTAAATAATTTTAAATTGAGTTGGTTGTCATAATAAGTTTTAATTTCTTTGTAAAAAATGCGAAATTTTTTTTTAACCTTTCAACGGCATAAGCAGTTTTGCTACCTGAAAGAATAACGCAATCGCAAATTTTCATGGGAATCTAATTTCACGGTTCAAAAGACAAAACCGCAAAAATTTCTCTCGTTAAAGTCGTATTTTTTTTTTTTTACGTTTGACGTTTGTTCACCTTATATGTAAGTTAGTGTATGATGTTTTTCGGAACTGTGTGTATGTAAGTATACGCAATTTTTGTGAAATTTTCTGTTTCATGTTGTGCTACTTTTTCTCTTGTTACTTCAAACCTATGCATATATTATATATGGATGTTGTAGGTACACCTTCTATATAAATGCAAAATTTAATATATTATATAGTGAACTTTGATATCTTGATTTCTTAATTTAGTGCTTATGATAATTTTTTTTTACAGCTTGTCTTTTGTAAAAATTTATATTTGCTATATGGAAACATTTTTGGCTTGGTTTGAATTTCTGCACTTAAGAGTATCCAAACTACGCTAAAATAGACGAGGCGCTAGAAGTCAGTAAAAATTTTTACCAGGAATTTTAATGTAAAGCATACAAGTTTCCGTGATAAAGACATTTCCCAGGCATGTAAAAAGTCACAACACTCATATCACACTGGTGGTAGGCTAATCTTTAATCAAATCAAATCGTAAATGTAACTTGACCCTTCATTGACGAACTTTTTCGCCCAGATCAAGTAGGTTTTCAACAATCTCATTCAACAGCAGCACATATGTTAGCTATGCGAAAAATTGTATCTTCAGGCCGCACTAATACAATTTAAGGCATTGACACTTAAAACTTTACTTAACTTAGCATGTTTTATAATTATATATTAGATCTGTACACTTGTAGAGCGGGTGTAAACTCCTTCTTAAAAAAGGCCTCAATCAGATACAACGCAAAGCATCAGTGGAATCTATTCTTCTCTGTGGCTCTGACTTGTATATATACACAAATGATACTTAGGTATGCTGCGAAAAAAGTGTCTAACAATTCATATATCTTACTATACAAATAGTACTGCATGGCAGAAGTCTTAAAATCGAATCAAAAATGTGATTTGTAAGAATAAGTCAAAGTCTTGTTAGAAAATACTGGAGGGAATAATTTCGACGAATTCTCAAAAACATAACACGTTAGAATAACTTTTGATTTTCATTGAAAACATTGCTTTTCAGGAGATAATTCATAAATTTACTTTAAAAATTATAAAAAAGCGAAATGTAGACATTGCTGCCATACAAGTTATAGATATTTAAATGTCCAATAGCTAAAAACACTAGGACTAAAATACCTAAATTTCCTCAAATCTTCTAAAAAGATATTCATTCCAGAATTTTGTGTAATCATTTCAAAATAGTTTCGTATGATTACACATCTCGACATCTCAGTTATGCAGTTATACTGTAAGACAACAATGTAAATTGCGCACATGGATTGTTTGAATAGATGCCAGTTAGGTAAATAGGTGCTTTATAGTACCAACATTGTTTTTATAGGTTCGAAATTAGATATACTATAGCTCCATACTTAAAATCTAGCAAAAAAGATAAGCTTATGGAGATGAAGACGATTTACATTTCAGTGTTGTATCATTTAGATATTTTACTACTTTTTACAATTTATGTGTCGTTAGGGGTTGCTGACCCATAAATAAGATACGTTCTCTTCTAAAATATATAAACTTTTTTTATAGGTAAGAAATCTTTAAAACAAACAAATTTATTGTTTTTCAACAAAATTGTTTTTCGGACATTTATATTCGGACATTTATATTATAAAAACGTATTTAGTTAAATACTCTTACCACTTAAATTAGAGCACCTCCACTTATCAACATATTTTGCGATGTTCTCAATTTTTATAGATCTAGTATAAAACTATATATTAAACTATTTTTAACGAACTTTGTACCAAAATATTAAATACTTTTAAGTTTTTCAAATAATAAACGATTTATACATATTTTCTTAATATTAGGCAAGTTATACGTATAATTATAATAATATAAATTTTATAAAGTTTAAAATTAAAATTATATAAATTACAGGATTTAATTTCAAACTTTATAAAATAATAATAAACGGTCAAATCAAAAATAAAAAATAGATAAAATTAGCTTAGACGACTTCAAACTGAGTTTTCTAGATTTTCTACGTTAAAACTTTTGCTGACGCTGAACTCCCTAAACCCATGTAATCAAAAAAAAATTAAGAAACTATTATTGCGTAATGAAAATAGTTTCAGCTTATTTCCTTTACATTTCAAATAAATATTTATCATGCGCTATAAAAAGTTCCACGAAAAACCAGATTGTATCAACGTACAATAATGATTATCAAGATTTTCTAAAACATATCATTCTTTAATTCGGTGTACTCTGGCTCAGTTAAAGGCACAGGGAAACGCTTTAAAACAATTCCGATATCATCAGGTTCTTCTAACCCAAAGGCATCTTCAAATTCATTTATAATGTCATTAACATCATCCCTGTTAAAAATATTTTGCATACTTGTACTGGCTTGGCTTTCACTAATCATACTACCAACAAACTAAAACTGTAAAAGTGTCTTATGTCCCTCGATTTCGTATTTTGTGGTTATTGTGTGCTTTCTGCCACATTTTGAGGTCTTCTTGATCCATGGTCAATATATGTGGTACATGGCAAATATATAAATAGGATATATTCAATGCTTAAGATGTTGTGCGTTTACATGTTGGTTGAATATACTTGAGAATTTGGTGGAAACCTTTTTATTAACATCACGCCAGAGCCTCTCATTCCTCTGACTATTTATAGATCAATCTATGATAAAACTATCAGGATTGCTATTTACTTGGTTACAAAACTTTTTGACATGAACAAACTCTGACCCCTTGCTAGCTAATACCCGACTTGGAGCATCATATCCGTTTACACCTTGAAAAAAGTTAACAATGCAGTTTTAGCTGTGTTATCGGTAGCAGCAGTGTTATCGGTAGCATGGTTACTGGAAGCTTATAACACACCTAAGTGTGTTATAAGCTTCCAGTAACCATCGATACAACCATGAACTAAAAACTTCCACCAAAAAAAAATTAAATTAAAATTAGATTGATCTAACAAATTGACATACATATATGACAACGTTTTGAAGATATATGTTGCATGAGGATTCAAAGATGTTTTAATGCTTTCATGCCACTTTCACTTTCATTATCGGAAACTTATCTGCTTTCTATGTTCAACCGTATATAGCAACGTTGATGCTGAACGACGTAGCAAAAGTAAGTAAGTAAAAAGGATTATTTTATTGTTTTAAGGTAACTTCAGAATGCACTTAGCCACGTTTTGGACATGTAATTTATTTTCGAGAAATTGATTTTAATTGGCTATATAAATAATTCCTTATAAAAAACATGCTTTAGGATCGGAAACATTTGTAAGTTTTTGACAGATTTAGAAAAGTTTTAATTGTGGAAATATTTTGTCATCCCTTCAGCTAAAAATCGTCCAGATTCAAGCTATAATCTGAAATGACAAGGCAGCAACTGTTACCTAAAATGACGTCACCTTGGGCACAAAATTTGTCCAGATTTTTGGAGGGACCGATTTTAAGCCCTCCTAGATTGGCTAAAACAACTTGCGTGTAATTCGTCTCTACAAATGTTATTTCATACACCTTTTTAATAATTTAAAACGAATAATATCAAAACTACATTCATAATATCAATTATAAAATAACAAAATGCTATAAAAAAACAATAACCAACCCTCCGAAGAAGGTCAAAATTTTTTGTTATGTACACTTAATCATTTAAATTAAGAGGTATTTGTATCTGGCAGACATTATTATGGTTAATCATTAACTCGCGAAAATATCTCAATTTTTTAGGTAGGAGAGAAAATTATCGGGAATTTTTTTTAAGTATTATATATTTACCAACATAAGACATAGCATAAGTATAAATACAATTTCTTTCCCTAATAAATAC
>JAUZNK010003607.1:0-10826 GCA_035046665.1 Euphysa ruthae | reverse complement strand
CCGCCAGAGGTGGGAGTCGAACTCGTAACCTTTCGCTCCGGAGTCAAACGTCCTACCACTGTGCCAACTCCGCCTGTGTAATCAAGCAGTTAATATGTGATTTTACTGTATATTTTATTGTTTACGAGTGGTATCGATATTGGCGTGCCATGCTTATTTTGCTTTCGTTGACAAAGGTTTTTTTTTTCATCAATTGATATATCATATGAACAAACATGTTTTCGAGAATCATTGTCTTAATTAAATTTCTAGCTGATTTCCCTCTCTCAATTATAGGAATAGGATAATTAACTATACGGTTTGATAAACCCGTTTTAATTTTTCACCTTGGTATTCCAGAGCAAAAAAAAAACTTGTGTTTCCGGTAGAAAGATTAAAAATGTACTTTTTCGATATTGTGTAGTATGTATTATCATTGTAAGAGATCGCTTTATTCTTCTTATGTTGAAGATATATTCGATGATTTTGTTACCATTTGATGTCATGAATTGCTTTAAAATGATCACGCAATAAATGCAGTTGATTGCACTATGCCTAGGCATTCCCATTCTATTTGCCAGTAACATTATTTTGCTAGTGAAAGGGGCGTTGATTGATATGGAATTATTTTTTCGGTTAATTTTGCGTAACCATGGATTATGCAAATGGACAGGCTAAATTCTGTATAGGCTGTTAATAGTATAAATAAATTTTAAAAATATTTGTGTTTGTCAACTCAGGCATTTATAATTATTAAAGAGATAAAACGCATGGCAGGAGTTTTATAACCCATGACATGCGTTTTATCTCTTTAATAAGTATAAATAAATGTTTCTTTTTTTCATCAAAATAATTTCTCCCCTTCATCTTCGTTTAAAAGTCAAACTTTTTAAAGTCATGTTAATTTCTTGAAAAAAACTGCCAAAAGCCGAATTCCAATTAAACTATTTTTCGTCAGAGTTTTTAAACGAAGTTTAATCGCACTGTTACTATTATTACTTTACAGTCATTCATTTATCTCAGAAAGCTTCAAGAAGACAATAACAGGAATGCATAATTAGTTTAAGTGTTTCGTTCTTCTCCCATTAGGAAATAAGGTAATCCTCATTTTGTATTAAACAATGAAAAGCTATTACAGATATACATATTCATTACAGGTTTGGCCATTTTTCAAGGGTATATGATGCTGTCTACATAAATTGATATAAATTACTTATTTCCATCCGTCAGATTGGTACAGTCAATAACTATGTAAAGGTTTTTTTTTTGCAACACACTGCTATATATGTGAACAGAAAAAATAATTTAAAGAAACTGTCCGTAATATACTAACACTCATGGTTTATAACGTACAGCTTCGTTAAAGCGACAGCATTATGACACAACTACCAAGTGTTCACGGTACTAAAAATTTATTTATAGGCAGCAACGGCGGAGTGCTGGTTAGTAAAGCTGTCAGACTGGTTAGTAAAAATGACATTAATTCGATCGTCCCAAGATTAATGAAGATATTTCTAAAATAAAAACAAAATTGATGTAATCATAGGAAATTTTGTAATCTACAAATTGGCTGAAAAACTAAACTTGCAATTTCATATTAGTAAGTAGAAAATAGTTGATTATTAGGAAGCTTTAAAGAAAGACGTGATTGTTGCCCTTACATGTGAAAGTTCAAACTCTCCAAAGCTGAAAAACAAAGAAAAAAAAAAAAAAGACTATTAGTCCGAAAAATTAAAAATAAAGATTAAAGATTAAAGAGAGCCTTTAATGACAATATTGTTGGATTGATAACATTTTAAATGAAGAAAGGAGGGAGTATTAGTTAAAATTAAAATTTTCAATTTCATTTACAAAAGAAATAAGAAATTTGATACAATCACAGATGCATTCATAAAGGATAGAATACATAAAGTTTCACATTATCAAAATTTTTTTCTTGTTAAATGGTTATGTGTTATTTGTGTTTTAGTAAAGAAATTCGAAATTGAAGATGAAAGATTTTTGTTGAAAGAATCGAGCACGAAAGGAAATTTGATTTTTTACTGTAGATGAAAATAAAGGAATTTTTAGTTCCTTAAATGATTCCAAGGTATCAGATCTAAAGGTTTGAAAGTTTATAATGTGGATGGATTGCCGTTTAACTGAAAGTATTTTATTAATATGATAATTTCCTGTTTGCCCACAGATTTGACAACAGTAATTCAATTGAGAAGAGAAAATGGGTAAGTAGGTATTTTTAAGTGTAGGTTTATCAACAAAGTAACGAATTTTGCATAGCATACTGTTAGATCTATTTAACATTTTTTGAAGGTCGCTTATGTAAAATTTCCATGAAAGATTAAAATTTATCAAAACACCAAAGTACTTAGCAAATTTAGAAGGATAAAGCTTTTTGCCATTGATTTTGATATTGATTCCATCAATCATTGGATGCCAAGTTACTGAGAAAGTCATGAACCCTGTTTTGTCAATATTCAGGGGTAGTAAATAGTTAAGAAAATTCTCTAGCAGGAGAACTAAGTAAATGATAAGATTTGGATGTCTAGGATAATTATGAAAATTTTTATAAGAAGAGTGAATGTTTGTTTTAAGTTTTTGAGCAATGGAGGTGAAGAAAGTATTTAAGTTTTCTGAAATATGTGTACAGTTATTTTCTTGCAAACAATTTAGAGATAAACTTATATGATTTTTAAAATTCAAGTCTTAGATTATTTGGCATATACTTGTAACGTTTGTACTCAAGGTCGTAAGTAGTTCTAATTTCAACAGTTTTTGCTCTTGAAAAGTTTGTCATTTATGATTGAATAGATTTTAAAATTCCTTTTATGATGCATGGTTTGAATTTACGCACGAAGCTCTTAATACTCATTAAATATTCTTTATGGAACGCCTTAACTGCCTTAAATGTAGCAAAACCTTTATATGTGGTAGGAAAATCGTTTCACGGTAGTAAAACTTTTATACGTGTTAGTAAAACCTTTATACGTGGTAGTAAATCTTTTATACGTGGTGGTAATACTTTTATACGCAGTAGTAAAACAGTTAACTTTTATAAACTATAGTAAAACATTTATACGTGGTAGTAAAATCAATACGCGCTAGTAATACTTTTGTACGCGGTAGTAAAACCTTCTGCAGAGACATAATTATAACACTGATTATAACCATAAGGTCGAAAAAAAAGGTTTGTGACTAAAGCAATGCACTAGTTGTGTATATGTTGTTTGTTTTGTTACTGTGTCCATTTATTTAGTTTGTTTCTTTTTAATTTTCCCTTTTCGTACTTCATATAGTAGCTTTTTTTTTTAGCTATTTATATTATATCACCCAAGGCAAAATCTCCAGTTCTAGAATGTTCTTAGGTGACTTGAAAACTATTTAAAATAAATTCTTAAGTCTTCAAATAACACAAAATAATATATTTTTCCACATGTAACAAAATTTTATTTTGTCACTTTATTTGTAATAAGGAGAAAGCTTTTATTAATTTTTCTATATCAAAATGACGAAATAAGAGAAAATATATTTGAAATTTATATTTTTTGTTAATTATTGCACTAAAAGAGAATAAATTTTGCCAAATCTATAAGCCTTTTTTTTTACTGAAAAATGGCTAGTTAAATTATAATTTGAATGTTTTCGTTTGTGACAAAAATTTCTTAAGAAATTCTTTTTCGATACATACTATCGCAGTTTTCGATACCTTCAGTTTTAGTATCGTTCTTTGAGATTTTATTACGTTAGATGTTAACAAGGTTGTAAAATGGATCTACGAAAACGTAAACGCCCATGTAATGATTTTACTACTTCGTATAATGGCATTACTACCACATATAATGGTTTTACTTAACCGTGCAAAGGTTTCGGTACCAGGTTTTACTACTTTTTAACGATTTTACTCCCACCCAGAAAGGTATTGCTACCCTGTATAACGATTTTTACACCGTATAACGATTTGGCTACAGCATATAAAGGTTTTTCTACCACATATAAAGGCTTTACTATATTTAAGGCAGTGAACGCGTTCAATAGTTTTTGGTTAGATTCGGAAATTTTAACTTCCTTACGTATCTACGCAATAAGAACATGCTCAAGTAAGATTTCATGGTGAATTTTCCACTTATGTTTTCACATATGTTCTTAATGCATTTCACTCAAGAGAAGTTTATGGTGTTTAGATTGATTTGTTTGAAATCTATGAAACTATAACTGACTGATACGGCTTTTAAAAAGCAGCTGACTTTACGCTTTAACCAGAATTCCGATTGGCTTCTTTAAATTATCGATGTCTCCCTTATATCCCATTTTAGCACCTTTGCTGGAGGATGGAATTTGACCCAAAAATGGTCAACTACAACCGATTCCCAAAACCATAATGGTATGAAATTCACTGTGACTGGTTCACTGTAACTTTTTTTTTTTTAATTACTGGCACTTAATAAATTTTTAATTAAAAATTATGGATATTTTCTTTTTTTATATCAATCTATAAAAATCTACATAATCTTTTAAATCCACTCTAAACAGAAAGAATGCCATGCTTTCTTGAACCCTCTCAGTTATGATGATCCTTTCACATTTTAATGATGCTATTACCTTTTGAAAGGATATGTTTTCTCACTATCGATATTTATTTCATTAGCTGAGAGAATTTTTACTTTTAGCAACGTTTGGCCAATTTTTTTTTCTTTAATAAGTTAGGCAACTATTTGCAGCGTTTCACCTAATTATTCTTGGAGTTTGCAAACAGCTCATTTTTGGTAGAAACATAGTCTGCCTCATGGAGCTTTCCTGCGCTATGATTTAAATTTTTTGTCGGTGCGGTGTTCTTATTCCATATATGCGAATTAAACTGCAAAAATCAATAACCATTGCTTCAAGTTCGAGTATATATTCTCACTTTTCTGACAAGTTAGATGTGTTCTTTATGCATCCCTAACCGTTTTGGCAGCTTTATCTAATCTGATACCTTGTTCAAGTATTGTATCTAACCGATTACAGCAGTATCTGTAAATAAAGACATTAATTTTGACTTTTCCAAATACCAGAAATATATACCTTTTTTTGTTTGCTATTATAAGATTTTTTAGGCAGACTTAAATTTTTCCAATTATTATTATAATTTTTTTTTAACCTTCTTCGTAAAATTTAATTTGTCATTGTTTGACTGCATTTTACTCAAATAAAAAAAAAAAAAATCAAAAAAAAAATCATCAGATTAGTTGACGCAGTTGCATACAACAATTAGCTGTTTTCGTGTGTGTTTGTCAAATTTGCGAAAATCTTCTTCCACTAAATTTCATTAATATTTCAACTATGAAAGCAAATGTTGACAAAATTTTGATTAAAAATCAACAAAAAAATTCAGTCGCGGATCTAGGGTGAAGCCAATGGAGCCAGAGCTTCACTTAGATATTTCAACTAAAGATAAAAAAATATGCTAAATTCTTTTGGGAAAAAAAAATCGATAATACGATGAAATGATTTAGGCGGATACGAAACATATTCAGTGTGTACACTTACGCTGGCGGCATATATCGTATACCACATAACTGTATATGGGCTTTTAAAACAAATAATTGCCATGTAAGACTTTTTGGTTTTTGTTTTTTCTCCACTTTAGAGAAACATTAAAATAAGAGAGATTTCTGGTGATCCACATTAGCCTTGACAAGCTCCCTTCGAGTAGGCTGTAAATTCGGTGCTCCAACAGATTTAAATGCACAGGCTAATGTGAATCTCACAGCTGGGATTCACATAGGTTCACATAGGTTGGACGCTTAGTGAGTGGTTGAGCATTGCACTAGGAGTTCCGCAAGGCTCTATTTTAGGCCCACTTCTTTTTAATATATTTATAAATAACATGTTATTTTTTGTAATAGATTCCGATATTTTTAACTTTGCAGAAGATAATACTTTTTAGGCATGCAATTTAACCTTTGATAAAGTTTGGTCACGTCTATCTAAAACCCTTACCAGACTACAGGAGTGGTAAATTAACTCTATGGCAACAAACCCTGCAAAGTTTCAAATAATGTTCTTGGGAATGAAAATCCCACCAGTCTCTTTTAATATTGGTGGAATAGTTAATATTGGTGGATTTAATATTGATTAACTTTGAACTTGATTTTAAAGAATTGCTTCTCTTTGAAAATACAATCAGCGTTCATGGAACACATTGACAGAGTATAATGATAGAAAAGTATAAAAATCTGTCAACAAACTAAATCACGAACTAATTCGGGATAGTTTTTCCTTAAAAGATGCACCATAAATTCTCAGAAGTTCTTTTATTTTGAATCTCAACATTTACACAGTCGATAAAGTTGACAACCTAAGTATATATGTACACAAGGTTTTGATGGAGTAAATCTCGACCTTTCGCTAGTCTTTAACTTTGGTTACCTGTGTCAATCGATAGTCTGCCCAGACTCGGGCATAGTATGGTATTGGTTTAGTGTAAAGTAAAGCTGAGGTTATCTATCTACATTCTCCATCTATATCTTACAATGATCATTTCTTTAATATGGTCATTCGGCCCAATAAATACTACTAAACTCCAACTCCAACTGATTTGCCTTTTTGGGATCTCTCGTCTCAAAGATCAGAGCCATCTTGCCTTCGAATTTTATACTCTAGTGACCCTCTTTTGTGATGTCGCAGGGACGAACACAGCAAACCTATTCTAACCATCATTTGTGGCAGTGATATACAAAACAAAGTATTTCTCCGGAGAGACCTTCAATATTACCCTGTCATAGCAACTATCTGAGCAATCCAATAAAAATTTCAAATGAGAGAAGTAAGTCATCCTTATTTTGAGAAATATCTCCATCGGGTGCAAGAGTTACGTTTTTCTCTCCAGATCTTTGCTCCCCTGGGTCACCAGTAAGACCAGAAACTCCGAAAGTTCCACGCTTTCCTGGGTCACCTTTAGGACCAGAAGCACCGGAAGGTTCACACACACCTGGGTTAACTTTAGAACCAGAAAAGCCGGCTGGTCCACGCTCATCGATTTTCTTTTAGAACCAAAACGGCCTAGATATCCTTTAGATCCAATTGGCCCCATTGGGACGCGTTTGTTTATAATGCCATTGGGCTTAACATCCTGTCCATGTCCAAATATTTCCACTTTTTTTTATATCTTGGCTGCGTTTGGGTATATGATCTCCACTCTTTACATCTAAATTGCAAACATGGTTCGATAAAATTTGCATTAAATAAATAAACTATATTGTTCAATGGTCGCGTTGTTTTAGACCTCCATAAAGCGATCTATGGCACCAGGGTTTCTTCGACGACCAAGGCTGTGAACTGCCTCTTTTGTCAGCTGGAAACCGAAATAGACACATGTAGTATGCTTGGTGAAACACTTTAGCCCTTTCAAAGTTTCCCGCAAGCATTAGACCATTTTTAGGTGGTTGAAAGAGTAAAAGATCAATGTTGCGAGCTCCTAGAATGCTACCAAGTCCACCAACAAAACAAAAATTCAGTCAAGTTTTGAACGAACATCTTCCCATGAAGAAGACACAGTTGATGCGCTAGCTCAAAATTTATGTGAGCACTTGGTCATGAGAAATAGTGGCCACAAAACGCAGCAACAGAAAAGTGTTATTGAGCTACAAAAACAAGTCATAAACCACGCTGAGCGAGAAGGTCACGACAAATCATGGGACGTTTTAAGCCAAATAAGCCAACTTAGAACCCCACGTAATAAATTGATAAAAACAGAGAACTATATCGCTTATCATAGAGATTAGACCATACCTTATAACGGCACCGACATTCATTACTTTCCCTAATAAATATCGCTCATTTTTACAAGGAAAACACGGTACAGGAATTAATTCAGTTAAGCTAGCTAAGACTCTCTTGTTTCAGGAGATTCGGAGGTGTTTCTAATCAGCGTTACGAGACTATATACATGACATAAATTTATATAGAAAAACAACCTACTGGTTCTTCCCGCAAAAGGTGTCCACCTAACCGTTGGGAACTACGACTAAGCGTCCACACTAGTAGACTGACATAATATGCTCCTTAAAAATACAGGCCTCACGGTCTCGGTGAATACGGCTACGATGTATCTACATTAAAAAAAACTTGAGGCTGACACCAATGTTTGCACCAACTTTGTGAAAACCACTAGAAGAGTGAAGAACTTTCACGTTTATATCGGAATTTTAAAGAAAATAAACTTAAACAGATTAAAAAACGCGCTGCTGAAAACCATTCCACTTGGCAAAGCCAATGGAGCACATTCTCATTATAATCAAACGAAGTAGATGTTAGAGACATGCATGGCAACAGCATAAAGTTCAACGAATACTACCTAAGTATTTTAATCGGCATTTGCAAAATTAAATGAGGGTCTCAGTAAAGCCGATACGAAAGCCGCAACTCTTTGCAACTCTATTACCAAGCAAGTGGAGCACGCCATTATTACGTGCAAGGAGGTACAGACTTCTTTAAAAATCTTTGGGGTGGAATCAGTCATATGGCTGTCCTTGTAAGGAAAAGCGTTGCCAAAGATATTCCGCCGATGGCTCAACTAGTCGTCTCAGCGGCTCTTACAACGAAGGGGCTGCTAAAAAGGAGATTGAAGGCTGTGGCTCAAAGAAGCAGCCTCCAAGGAAAACGTCATGAAACTTGGATATTTAGGGCTTATCGCTGTGTGTTCGATTCTGTGAATAGGCATACACTCCCATTAGATGTTCGCGCTTTTTCATGCGATATATAGCTTTTCTTAAAAAGAGCGCTCTTAGCACGCATCTACCCGAGCTGGTAGATTTTTGGTGCCACCAACACAGACTGATATGACTAGAAATTAACATAAATGATGCAAATTGGGGTAGATCTTTGTACTTTACTTTGAGCTTGATTGATATCAACATATAAAATATTTTTCAAAATGGTATAAAGCAAATGCTGTACAAGATAAAAGTGCTCGAACTATTGAAATCTTTTTGTATGAGATCATTTGCTGACACGGATTTATGGAAATACAAATAAAGGATCAGGGCAGAGAACTTGTTAACCAAGTATCCGAAGCTTTGCATACAGTTGTAGGAACTGAAAAAGGATGACATTATTATATCACCCTCAGTCAAATGGTTCGTGTGAACTCCAAAACCGCACTATCAAAAATTTCCTTATAAAAGTACTAAAAGAAAAATTAGCCCTTTGGCCAGAAATCGTTGATGGATTTTTATTCGCGCATAAAGTTAGCGTTCACTCTTTTAAAAAGTACGCGCATTCTTTTTACTTTACTAAAAAAATGCGGTGCTCTCAGCGCTATCAATGAGAGAAATAGCTCATGTTCAGGCAAGTTGCAACATCAAGAAAGCCCAAGCAAATCAGCAAAGAGACTATAATAGCCGTCATAGTATGCTCTTGCCAATTTTTTAAATCGGCTCTAAATTGCTTTGACCAAACCACAAACGTCAGGATAGAAAGGGTGGAAAATTTATGTACAAATGGATTGGGCCATACACAGTCAAATCCATACCAAAACGAGTCTTAGCATTCTCGACAATGAATGAGGTAAATCTCCACGCAAAAGATATAACACCAGTCTACTGAAACCATTCTTTTCCAATGGATCCATAGATACTATAAAACAGCACCAAAAAAAATAGAAAGTAACGCCGAAATATTGCATCATAAACATGAAGAAGAAGATGAAGAATATTTGAAACTAGCACATTCTAAAAAACTTCCTGATGAAATCGTTGAAATATTTTATAGTTTTCGAATTTGTTAATGACGTCAGAGGGGGAAAGAATTGGCAGTTAGCTTGGCTAAATGAAGAGGACAAGTACAATTGGTTAATGGTGGAACAGATTTTTTTGGGAATTTAATAAGTTTTGCTCAACAATCTGATACCATTGTAGATCATCTAGAAGACTTATGGTTGTGTAATGAATCATACTATCTCAAGAAAAAAACAAAGAGATGCTGCTTTCTAAATATGAATGGTTCAACGATCGTATTATGGATGCAGCACAAAAACTTACAGAATTAAGCTTTCAGTCCGTACTAAACTCACAAAAGAAAGTAAACCTACACTTTCAGCCTGTTTCTTGAGAGCATTTTCAACTTATTCACGATGGTTCTGATCATTGGTTTCTTAGCGTCTGTTCAAGTGGACGAGTACCTTCCAGAAACTGACAAATGGCCGCAGCTGTGGACTTTTCGCAATTGGCCGTGCAGCTGAATTTCTTGATGGAAACTCACCAAAAGAAGCAATGTTCGATGTGCAAAATATAAATGGACATTTAATTCGTCGTTTAAAACATAAAAAGTTAACTGTTTTTCCAAAAGCATAACAGAAAGTAACCATAAATGTTAGAGCTCTTAGGAAACTTTAAATTAATTTATATGTATAGATTCTAAACAATGAACAACATTTTTTCAAATGTTGATTTATAGAAAAGAACATAGTTTGATTAAAAACTTTTCTCCATAAATTTAAATAAACACAAAGAACAACAGGAATAAGAGCAATTGAATTCAATTCAAAATGAACTATTTCGTAACATAAAATAGTAGAAAGATAAGAGAGTTAAGGGGAGTACTTATTTTGCAAAGGAGTAATTATTTACCGGGAAACAATTCCTCCCGGAAGTACTTATGTCCTAGGAAATAATAATTATGGAGTATTTATTTTCAGGTAAATAAGTACAGTGGAGTACTTTTACACGGGAATACGAATTTACGGTGACACCGGCTCTCTCTGTACTCCTGCTCATTCAAAATAGTATCAAAAATTCACTCCTTTTTCCAAAAGTTTTTCGTATTCCTATGTTGTGGGTTTTTCTATCTTGAAAAAGAAATATATACATATA
>JAUZNK010003605.1:0-10829 GCA_035046665.1 Euphysa ruthae | reverse complement strand
ATTCTTGCGCAGTATATACTCACTTCTTACTACTCTTTGCTAATGAGCTTGAACACTAGGTACCTGTAAAATCTGCCATTTTTTTGTAGGGTGTAAAGAGCTGCTTATTATATGAGTAGTATAACAACAAAAAGCAAAAGTGCGTGAAAATCCAAAATTTAAAAGATATATGTCATGAAAAAACTAAACCTCAAGGATGCAGACGTAATTTTACGTCAGAAACAAAGCAAAGCAAACTGTATTATTATTACGTCCATATATTTAATATTTAATATTACGTCCATATATAGTATATGGACGTAATATTAAATCAGGGACATTTTCAGCCCGTAAGTTGCTCAATGTAATATTACGTCGCGGACATTTTAGTACCATTTTCAGTTGACGTAATATTAGGTCAAGGACCGAGAAAGGGTTAATTCTTTTTTGCGGGATTCTTTTTTTGCGGGTTTTGGAGGGGGCGGTTTTTCTCTATACCTTTTCACAGGGCATATTTATAAGATTAAAAAATCAAAATCATTTTATTACTTACTGACTACGTAATTTAGTACTACGTAATTACAAACACTTAAATGAAGTTAATTGGTTTAATTTAGCTATATAACGAACAGAGACAAAAAAATCAACAGCCTTTTAATAATTTATAATGGCTTCAAAATAAAAATTAATATTTTTTTTACCAGCTTATTTGCTAAATAAAATTATCTTCTCTTGTATTTTGTTTTATTTTATAACCTAATAAGGAAATGTCTGTTAATCTTCAAGTTGTTAAGCTAATTCTAACAAGTTCATTCGACATTTATGACATTTATATAGACACTTACGCTACAAGATATTAGGTATTAGCCTTTGTGGTTCATTAATCAATTTTAAGAAGTTTATCTACTTACTGTGATAAAAAACTCTTCTATACAAATTCTATTGCAAAAAAGCACTAGCATCTGGGAGCAAAGCTAACAGCACCCCATACCACCATGTTTATTAGTATTTTTGCTCATGAAAAAAGTACAACATATGCTAAACAATCATCAGCTCACACAATTAAACTAAACCCTGGATTGCTAGCAAAAAAGATTATCTCTAGCAAAATATTGATCTCGGAAATAAAATAAAATCCAAATCAAGTATTCAGTGTTATAAACTTTATTGATTTTAGCCATTCTAGAAAAATCAACATAACCTAATGAACACAAAGAAAAAAAATAAACAGCAGAATTAGCAACATGGGTTGAGTTTTGAAAGCTTCATTTCATCATCAATGTGTCCAAACTCCACACGTCAAAAACAATATATTGCTGTCATGTATGACCTAAATCAGGCCTTGATAATAACTAAAACTATCCACGTTTCGCGCTAACTTAACTACAATCATGGATAAAATATTATGACACTTATTTCCAATTAGGACACCTTAATAACTGAAAAAATATCACAAGCAGTTAAAAACATGGATACACCGCCCTTGGTCCACTCAACTTTAGTTTTGCCTTTTGGTTAATGGACTTATAGAAAAAAAAATCTTTCTCTGCTAGAGCTAAGGGATGAAAGTGACAAGTCCATACTAATTTGGGATTGCCATAATTTTTGGTCAATTTTGGCGATTTTGGTCTAGAAAATCACTTTTACACCATGCGTGAAATGTGAATTTGTGCTAAAATTTCATAAAAATACCATATAATATGATACCATGATTGTAGTAATTAACGATGCAAAATTTTGTTATTTATGTTACATTGTAATTAATAGACATTGTAATTAATTGAAAACCGCACTAATATGAAATATTTTACTGAAATATTTTGTTTATTTTATTTTATTAATATTACTGGTAATTTATGAAATAACCGGAGAACGTTTTACTAACACATGCGATAACAATTCATACTATACGTCTAAATATTAAAATAAAATATATTATTATATATTAATATATTATTAAGTTTGTGAATAATTAATAATTTAACTTAAATAATTTTGATGTTTTGATAAATTTTTACATTATTTGATGAAAAATAACTATATTACCATGTGACCAGCGTGTATGGGCTCAATAACGGAACGAATGCCACACCCATCTGCAGCTAAATCAAAAAAAACATATTATGTTAGAATATATTTAGAAAACTATGACAAAAATGATGAAACACTTGAGAAAAATGTCATAATGGGTTTCATTTCATTTAGGTTAAGCAGACAAAAAACTTGCAAAGATAAAGTCTATTTTTTATTTTATTCCATTTTTATATTTTACTTTTTATTGTTTTTAAATAGTTTAACATTTATAAGCATTTTGCCAGCCAAAATTATTCCCAAAACTTATATTTGAAAGTTTACAGTAGTTCGAAAAACATACCAATAACCGCATAACCATCTTTGACAGACGCAGCAAATGGTGGATAAGGTTCCTTTGCTCGGATATCTTCCATTAATACTTTCCCTAATAAACCTAAAAATAAATGCAAATTAAAAAAAAACCTTAGTGTCTTTGGAACACATCAAGACCTGTTATTGGAGATGTCATGAAGACAGTTTAAACTGAGCTATCTACATGACATTCAGCAACCAGTACTTAAATCAAATATTTACTTCCAAACGCCTTATTCAAAACATATTTTAAATATGCTGCACTTAATTGTAATTGTTAAAAACACAACCAGGTCCATATTACAAACAACTCCCAATCTAACTATAAAAATTTAAGATGAAAAAAACTTCATAACCTTACAATATTAAGTGTGAAACCATCGCTGAATTTAAGTCTATTAACCTTTTAGTATTTACTGATAAATATTTTTAACGTTTAAGATTTTATTCCTATTTTCATTCTATCTCATATATTTGATATTCAAATTTTGAATAATTTTAAATAAATACCTGGATGTAGATTCACTAGGTGGCGTTTTTTCAACGGCTGAACGGAGCTAAGAACAATGGATAGTGCTTTGCTCACTTGCAACATAGCATAAGGTGAAAATCGATCACGCTCTGCAATTCGAGGTGTATCAATATAAGCTGCAAAGAGAAAATTGAATTATTATAATATTGCTCTGGTAGGTAGGAAAATAAAAGTATTCCAAGTAATCCAGAAAAAAAACTTGGGATTCTTGACAAAGGCCCACAAAGGAGGATATGTTTTCATAATGGCTTTGCACCATGAGTAAAATTAATGTAACCACAAAAGATGCAATATATTTACAGAAAAAAAAAACAATTCTTTGACCACAAAACATTTTGTATGCTTTTTAAACATTTAAACATTTAAACATAGTCAACATTTTCTCATAAGCCAAGAAATAAGCTTTAATGTCGTTCGGACATGTGGAATGAGCTTTAAGGGTAGTGTTCAGACACGTGAAACGTGTCTCAATTTTTTTAAAATAAGATCCATTTTATAAACTTTTTATTATCTATTAGTAAACTTTTCCAAAAGTGCAAAAAAAATTTATGAAAAAAGGCTAAATGGGAAAAAATAGCAATTGTAATTTTGCTATTTGAGGAAATCAGAATCATAATCAGAATCAGAATCATCAAATTTTTTTTTCAGCTACATTATGAAAATTAATTAAATTAATTGTTTTTAAACTTGACATATTTAAAAGTTATTTAATAAAAAATCTTGTACCATATAAATAAACCCATATACTTGTTGAATCTAAATACATCGTGAAAAGGTATAGCAAAATTGAGGCAACATTCTGGTTACAAGAACATGCTGATTAAGACAAAAAAAATTTGTCATATTGACTCTAAATCCAGAGGGTTTATTGCTTCTAGAATGTAACAAAATTTCAAAAAAATTGTCCTGAGATATCTTAGATTTTAGTTTTTAAGAAGTTCTCATTCAAAAAAAATGAGATTAGCGTTTAACATAACATAATATACATAACTAAATGTCTAACATACATAACATAATTGAAGCTATTTTATTAACCTCCCTGTTACAAGTTTATCTATATTAGCTAGTTTTTTTTTATAGAGAGGGTAGGATATTTTTTTAAAGCTGTGCATCAACAACAATTTTTTTGTCTAGCTTTGGTTTCTTTTATGCAATACACAACATTAGAAGAGACAAAAGAAAGAAACTAATCTTTTTAAGCCATAAAGTTAGAAGAAAAACCGATTGTTAAACTTAATTTTGATAATTAGCATCTTTTCTATAAATTTTTTTAGATTTTTTATTGCATATTATGAAACTACATAAAAAACCATATAAATATATATATATATATATTTCTTGAAAAGAACTTTCAATTTTTTTGAGGTTTTCAGTCCGAAAGACAAGACATCATAATTAAATTAGTTAAATGAAAGTTCATTTTAATGCAAATAAAACCTGACAAAGAAAATCCGCAGAAATTTACCTAAAATTTACCTGATCGTTTTTTATGTGGACAGATATGTGTTGTTGTCATATCAGCTGATGATACTGACAATCTTTCAAACGAGCCAATAGACTCAAAACTTTGAATGCTATCAAGACTTTCCCGACTCGATCTAGGAGGCGTGTCCTAAAACAGAAAAAACTAATATCAGAATTTAGAAACTCTATTGAATTTTTATATTCAGAATTTAAATAATCCAAAGAAATGTTTGTCACAACCAAAATAAAAAACACGCATGAAAACCTGAAAGAAAAATTTTTATGACGACAAAAAATCATAAACTAATGAAAACCACATTTTCTATTATCTGAAAACTTTGAATGGACACCAAAAAATATAACATAACACAATTTCAAAAAAATGTACATATTTAAAACGGAAATAAATCTTTGATATCCAGTAACCTGTTTTATTTTTATTTCTTTCTTTTTTTATTTCAATTATAAAATATAATTACTCTATTATCCTCTTATGACCTAGATTACTGAAATATGACTTAAATCATAAGAGATGTAAGAACTGAGAATACATAGATGTGAGATGAAATCTGTTAATTTCTTGAGTTATTAAGTACCAGAGTGCATTGGCCACGGTTGCTAACCACACTTGTTTAGGGTTCATTGGTTTAATTGCCTCCCTCAATACTCACCGACCAACATTTTCAATATTTCCAGCCAACTGAAGCATGGTAGCAAACATTAAATTAAATTTGATATTATAACGTGTGGCACATTTTGTCAGGTTCATTCCTTATCATTTATTTTTAGTTAATTCAATCCCTTGCAGTTTATCCGCTGATTGTTAAACATGTTATCATAGTTTGTGCATGTGGCACGCTGGCTGTGATAAATTTTAAAATATAACCTAACTCCAATGATTATATTCACAAGGTTCGTTTGGATGGCATGCTCAGCAAATTATTTCATCAATATTCTTTATATGGACTTAGAAAACATTAAAAATTTATGTGGCCTACACTTCAATGAAAATAAGGACCTACGAATAACAAAAAAATTTCTAGATAACATATGTCCGGCAAAATTTCCATTTGTATTGCGAACTATGTCTTTGAAGATTTTTCTGCAGCCCTGTTAACCTTTAGACACCGATGGACGTACATCTGACACACAGACCGAATTGATTCTAATAACAAGGATCGAACAACCAGAGATTTAAGAAACCGAACGTCATTATTGACTATAGAAAAACAATTGGTGGCATTTAGTTAGATACCATATACCACACAAAAATAAGGGACTAAGTGGTATCAGAAGATTGCCAAACTCTTTATCAATATCACAATCTATCACAGCTTCATTCTCTAGAGAAAGCCGCTGCTTCAAAAGGAGAAGGATCATTTCCAATCAACAATTTTACAGCAAACAGACTTCTAATTCTTGATGAAATAACTTTGTTTTTTTTTTTCATTCTTTTTTATGGTCTTTTTTTTTTTTTGAGTTACAGCCTTTGGATTCCAAATCAGAATTTTGTATAATTCTAGTAAAAACTACTTTTCATAATTATTAATATTTGAATTTTCTTACTTGGCTATGGTGCTGGAAAAATTATTGCTCTTATTTAACTCACAATTAATTCTTTCCCACAGTTTTGCACCAAACAAATCACTTCATTTGTACTCCCGGTTCGCCCATGATAATGAGGAGGAATCTTGTCCTAAACAATTATTTGAAGAACTTAATTATGATTAACCCCTTTGCCTAATATTCCCTAACCAGGCAATGATAGAAAATTTGAACAACCTGGATCTGAAATAGAAGCACCATCGCTTGGATCATTTTAGAATGTCTGAAAATGACAAAATTGATTAAAATATGTGGAATAATAAACATTGAAAAAAAGCTGCAGCTAAAAAATTTTATCATAAAACTCAGTTTTGACATTCCAGTTAAAAATCTCTAAAAAAATTGAAAAAAACCCTAATTATCTCCTTTTAAACATCGCTGTAAAAAATAAAGGCATAGTTAGATAATAGGTTAAATTTCACTTCTTAATTCTTCTTCACATTTGCATTAAATATTTTAAAACTATTTCCACCATAATAACCTAACAATAAAAGTTGAAACATGCTGCGAGTTTAACTTATACTCAGTTAATACAAAACTAAACTGAAATCGAAGGCTGTCACAATAAAGAAATAAAAGAATCTTTTGAAAAGTAATATTTTAAATTAATAAACATATAATAATTATAACCAATAAGTTCACAGCAAAAGTAATTATTCAAGAAACATAGGAACACATTTTTATTATAATTGTTTCACCTTTGTTTTATGAATGCATGAATGTTTTAACATTAATGGTTTTTAATAAATATATCTACATACATTTTTTTGAAGAAAAAACTTACAAAAAAAAATTTATCTGAAAGTTAAATGGATTTTTCTAGACTTTTAAAAATCTTTTTTTTTTTTTTTTGGTTAGTTCAAGGATGCTGGTAAAGCTGTGCATATATTTTTTTGCTACTACGGTGACTTAAACCACCACATAGACAAATAAAAATTTTAAGCAATATCAGGCCATGAATACTACAGAGATCAAGAGCTTTGAAAATGTTTAAACAGTGCGCAAAATAAAAAAATTTACAATGAATTTCACTTTACAAGTTATAGCTCATTCTAGACATCGATATTGAAAAAAATTACCTGAAAAATAGCTAGAATTAGAAAAAATTGATCCACGATCTCCTATAATAGACTTTATTTTTATTATAGGAGATCAAATCAGCTCCTGGTATATGGTTTCAAATAATAGGCTATTTTTATGTCCTGTTATAACTAGTGCAGCATTGTTTGATTGGTTTAAAAAAGTATTATCATAAGGCTTAGTATAAATTACCCCACAAAAATGAATATGTGATCCTAAATACAATGTAAACACTTCCAGTAGTCTTTCTAGGAAACAATGATATAATCTTTTCATAAGACCACTTTACTTATGACTGTTCATATCGATAAACTAAAAATTAAATACCTTTTATAAAAGTACAAAAAAAAATTTAATTTTTCTATTGAAAAAAATTAATAAATAAATCCAATTCTTAAAGATTTTGTCATTAAAAGAGTCTAATCATTTGGTAAAGTGCTGGAGCAAAGTTTTTTACAGCTAAATGTCTTTCTTAATGCCAACCTGTACCTAAAATTATATAAGAACTAATGTTTTTTATTGTAGGGCCCCAACCTAGGAAACTTTCTACACTATTAGACAAGCTCTTCAATCCTATGAAAGTACTAAACTGATACTTGCTATTTTTTTTGGTAAATTTTTTTAAGTATTAGTAAAATAAAGTACTAGCAGCAAATAATAATTCTTACGTTGTGCACAGAGAGATTATGTGGATCTAATACTGATGTTGGTGGTGACGTTGATGTCATAGCTGTATGCGTTAACTCAACTTGCCCGACGTCGCTTGAAACCAAATCTGTAAAATTAGAATCATGTAATAGAATCATACAACAGAATACATAGAATAATAAAACCATATAATAATTCAATATAATTACTAAAATATTTGTTCCAATTTTTTTAATAAGAGCTTGACTCTTGACCCTTGATCATAAACATAGCAATAACTAACAAACTCCAAGAAAGACTTTAGCAATCTTTAAAAATTTCTCAAAAAGAATTTTTAAAATTCTTTTTCAGAAAAAAATTGACCTTTTCGATTCTTAAATATCTGATAAAATGATTTATACAACAGACAAGCAAAAACTATCAGAAACAATATTTTCATTTATTTTGGCAGAAATAAAACTTACTTTTTAAAGCAAAAACATTATTTTTAGAACTAATCCTAACAAAAAAATTCTTCAAAATATATTTTAAAACTACTAGAAAAATTATTCTCTAAAAAAAAATAAAATTTTTAGTGGAAAAATTAAATGAAATTCGACTCAATATTAGAAAATAAACTTTGGACAGATAAAAAGATGTACTCTAACTTCATAAAAGATGTGATAAAAGTATAAAAATGAATCCTGGATTTAATGGATTTAGGCATGCCGTGGCAGATGTTTGAGTGGTAGCTTTTGACGCAGGCTTGATTGGTTTTTTTCAATGAGTATTTAAGTGGCATTCTTTTAATGGGTGCTTGTTAAACTATGAAATTTTGGAACTAAGTCGGTAATTAATAATTAATTATAAAATAAACAGTATATCAAAAACTAAACATACCAAAAGCATGACCCAGAGCTGGTAAGATAAACTCAAAACATTCCTAAAATAAAAATACAACACAATATAGCATAATTTATTAATAAGTTCACACCCTTTAAAGCCAAAATAAATCAAATCTGTTTTGTGTTCACATTAACTAGTTTACAATAAATAGCTCAGCACTTTACAAAATAAATTCCAACTTTGAAAATCAAATTCCATTTGTTTTAACAGGAAGCATTGAAATAATTTAAAATAATTTATAAAATAATATATATTTTTAATGTTTTTAATATATATTTATAAAATATATAAATAATATATAATAATATAATTAATATATACAGTTGGTTGATTTTTCATTAAAATGCTTAATGATTTTTTTTTTTTTTGTGAAGAAAAAACCATTACGGTTTTTTCAAAACAAAAACTTTTTACTAAGCTAAAAACAACCTTCCTGTAAATTTAACCATTGATAAAGCAAACAAAGTTTTAAAAAATAGTTACTCTTGAGAAAAAAAAATTTTTTTTTTTTAATTCTTCAAGTATTTCTACTTCCAAAAAAATAAATGTGTAAGTAAAAAAACAAAAAATAAATTTTTCAAAAAACTATTCTATTCTTATATTTGCAATTTATCAAATGATTTTTACACATTTCAGAACCTCTTCCAAATCACCACATAGTTAAAAGCAAATGCTAACATCAGAAACATATTCCACTGGTCATAGAAAAATATCAAAATCAGCATTAAACTTATTGTATATCAACTGTATTTACACTGAAACAAGATGTAAGGCATCTTTTAATATGGTTATATAAAAAACCTGATTTTCCAAAATACTAAAGATCGACTGTGAGAACTGAAAAAAAAAAACAGAGCTTGAAGTCTTACCTGAAATTTCTTTGGAGATCAGAATACCATCATGCATTGCAATTAACAAAAAATTTATGTGTGGTAATTATAAATAATTAAACTAATAATTATAAATAGTTTTCTGGTTTTAAAATATTTAGAATTAATATAAACATACTTGTGATCCTTTCTTGCTCCCTGGTAAGTTGCAAATAATTGTTGATTTTCTGATACCACAAACAGGTCTAAAAAAATTATATAAATTATTAGGCTTTCACAGAGGTTCACAAGATGCAGTTTGTATGAGCTAGCTGGGCAGACTAGGAATTCGTTCAGCAAGACATGACATATGTAACCATACATCTTAAAATCGGTGGAAGTGATGAATAGAGTTAGATGAAATCAATGTAAAGAGTCTCACTAAAATAAATTCTGTCTAAATAAAACAAACTTTGGTTCCAGATCCTTAAATTTTGAACCATTGCTGGAAAAACCTAACACTATAAAGAGATTTAAAAAAATGAAAAATGCAATTTTGATATTTCACTACAATTTGACTATTTTCTACTATAAATTCTTTTTTCTTCTCTTAAAAAAGTTTGGAAAAAAGTATTGAGTAACTGTCTTTTTTCTTTTTTTCTTTTTGTTTGCCTTTGATCAAACAACTTCATTTAAGATGGACAGCAGTTTTAAAACGAAATCAACAGTGGTTTTAGAGAAAAATCAATAGCGGTTTTAGAGAAAAATCAACAGTAATTTTAAAAAAAAAACTTTTTTGAGAAAATTTCCGAACGAATACACAAACACAATTTGGGTACTTCATCTTGACTAAGGGTCCAAAAAATATATTTCGAAGTGATTCATAGATGCAAATTTTCTTATTTAATGGTAATAGTTAGATTAAGGCATTTATTCAAAATTTATTTTTCATACCTTGACAGCATAGCCATTGGAGTAGTTTCTATTGATTTTGTTAGCATTCGTACTGTTAGTCCAAGAGCTTCTCTGTCGATAACGTCTTTTGTAGCCTAAAGAATAAAATGTTGAATATATTAGGGCTATTTAGCAGGGTAGATAGATAGATAGACAGGCTAGGTAGCATGTATACATAAATAGGAACAATTGTAGTAGTTATTGCAAGATTTATTGAAAATATTACTAGCAAATCGTTTTAACACTTTTTTTAAATTGGTCATTAAACATTTACAAAAAAAAATACGAAAATAAAAATATTTTGAAAATTAAAAGTGGAAAGGAAATCAATCCAACCTAAAAATAACAAAATTTATCCCTAATAGAGAAAAAAGGTGTTCAACTGAAAGATCCTACCTCTGGTGTAACATCCCTGATTGAGAAACCAGTACCTCCAGTAGTCAAAATAAGAATACAATTTTCTGTGTCACTCCAATGGACAAGACAGC
>JAUZNK010003604.1:0-10830 GCA_035046665.1 Euphysa ruthae | reverse complement strand
TGTGTGAGAACAGATTTTTCATAAAAGATTGTGTGAGAACAGATTTTTCATAAAAGATTGTGTGAGAACAGATTTTTTATAAAAGATTGTGTGAGAACAGATTTTTCATAAAAGATTGTGTGAGAACAGATTTTTTTTTTCATTCTAGAGCTCAAGTATGGCCATTTTGGGACTAAAATTAACCTTTTCGAAGTTGACTTGAAATCTGCTTATAATTTTGTATGAAGTTAAAGAACCATTTAGGTACTTGCATGTACTATTTAGGTACTTGCATGTACGGCTAACTGTAGAAATTACCTGGAACCCAGGAATTAAATAACATTTTCAATTTTACCAAAATTTTGCACAAAGTAAGAAAATTATTTTTTTACGTTGCCTTTAAAAAAAAAAAAAATGATTTGGGTCCAAGATGTTTGTTGATTTTTTTCCAAAAATTTATTTTGATTCTAGCGAAATCTTGTATTTTGTTAGAAAACATACTTTAAAACTGTTTGCGCGTGTCGAGCAATGTTTCCGCAGCCCTAAACTGTAAAGTCATATTATAAAATCAATTCCTTAGATTTGTTTTCTGTCATATATGTGTAAATAGGAATTATAGCATTTTCAACTATGTAGTACGGGATAGTTAATGTAAAATATCAATGAAAAACTGTTGTTTTTAATTTAGAAGTGACACCACAAAAATAAAAATTGTAGTCTTGACCTGTTAGAATATCTGTTTTTTTGCAAGAAATTGTGTTCTAATTTTTTCGAATTTTGTATGAGGTTCAAAAATTTATTGTTGCATATTGGTGTTTTAAAAACCTGTCTGAGCCTGGTATAAAAAAGCCAATGAAAAAGGGTAAACTTTGCATCATGCATTTATTTTTTAATGAAATTACACTTTGCTCTACGTTATATTTTAGGACTATTGGTTTGCGTTGTGTGTAATTAATGTCAGTAACGTTAATAATGTCAGTAACATTAATAATGTCAGTAAGGTTAATAATGTCAGTATCGTTATTAATGTCAGTAATGTTATTAATATCATTAACTTTATTAATGTCAGTAATGTTATTAATGTCAGTAATAGTATTAATGTCAGTAATGTTATTAATGTCAGTAACAGTATTAATGTCAGTAATTTTATTAATTTCAGTAACAGTATTAATGTCAGTAACGTTATTAATGTCAGTAATGTTATTAATGTCAGTAATGTTTTTAATGTCAGTAACAGTATTAATGTCAGTAACAGTATTAATGTCAGTAACGTTATTAATGTCAGTAATGTTATTAATGTCAGTAACGTTATTAATTTCAGTAACAGTAATGTCAGTAACGCTATTATTTTCAGTCACGTGGTAGCTACAAAATACATTATCGAAACGTTTTTCATGCATTCTACACAATAGCTAGAGTGGATGGTTTGCTAGCACTACAAAATGGCCTTGTGCCGGCCTTGGGGTATCAATTTATTATGAATGGAATGAGATTAGGTATAATTTGCAATAATTTATTTTTGCTATTAAAGTCTAAAAATACATATCTGCCTTTTAAATAAAAATCTATTCTAAATTTTTTTCTTTGTTCAATTTTTTAAACTCTTATTGAATTTGATGGAGCGCTATGCATCTACTCATGTTCATTTGTTAATCCTAACCTTTTCTCTCACAAGTTCTGTGTCTATGAAATATTGTTTAAATCTAGAAGTTTTTTTTGTGTGCGAGAGAGATCATTTCCCTGAAAAACTGCTGACATTAAAGTATTCGAATTTTTTTTAGAAAATATTTTTTTAGAAATATGTGTGCTAAATTTCAGTCCTAATATTAGGCTGAAACTTCAAAACTTGAAAAACGAACAAAAATTCGTTATTTAAAGAAGTTTAGTTAAGGCTAGTCTTGCTAGCATTCCTTTTCTTTTTTCATTATTTTAAAATATTTTTACATTATAAACCCTTTTTGTAGCTGTAACAGCTGAACTAAGTTGGCTCTATAAATCCTTTTGGTAGCCTTAACAACTTAATTAAGTTGAAAATACTTTTCAATTGTTTGGTCTATACCAATATCTGTTAAATAGCAGCAATAAACTAATTTAGTTGAGTCAATTATGAATCTATCAGATTTCATTCTTGTCTAACTTATTTTATATGGAAATTTTCTATGTAACTCACAGAATAATACACCTATACTTGAATGTGCTTTAGTTACATTAAAGTCTCAGCAAGATTCGAAATGTTCATATTATAAATTACAAGCGTGGGCCCCTATCACGAAAGTATATGTATTTTTTTTATTATGCAAGTTTTAGTAAATTAGATATTTTCACATTAAGTGCCTAAGTGTGAAAAATCTTTTTTGAATTACATTTTATTTCAGAAGTTGCAACGTTTAGCCTGAAACCTCCTGGGAACAAACCAACAAAGATTTTCTTTATAGTGACTTTTAACTCATTTCGATGTTCTGATCTTTCAGTTTTAATTGATGTAAATAAAAATTTTCTAATAGTTTTATAACTTTTTGTAATGGGAAATGTCGTGGATTCAAATACTCTCTAAAGCATAAAGTTTTTTTTCGTTATTGAATGTTGCCGTAGCACAAATGAGAGCTTTAAATTTAACCCCTGCCCAATTCAACGATAAGATCTGTCAGATCTTCTTCCAAATTAAAAAGTTTTTAATCGAAAATTGGTAAGCGAACGCAATCAATCATTTTTTAACTTTTAAATAAAATTTGAATGTAATTCAATAGATAAATGCTTGCTAACTAGAAAAACACATTCCTGGAATATATCAGGATTTTGGTGTATGAAAAATATCCCATTTCCGGAATATTTTGAGTCTCCGTGCGAAATCACTTTGAAAGTGATTTTCGACTAGTAAAAGACTTTTAAAAGACTGTAGAAATTTTATTTTAGAAAAGCTTGGCAGTTACGTAGATTTGGAACTATTTTGACTGCTCAGACAGTTTCAAAACATTGATGAAAAAAAATGGCTGACAAAAAACGGAATCGCTTTCAACTTCATTTTCATGTGAATTTAATGGAAATGAAGGTGAAATAACCTTACAAGAAGACAGCGATGTTAATTTGAACTGGGAAGAGGATGTTATTTGTAGATTTTATAGTGATGGAGAAGGAGCAGAGACAGATATTTTTATGGCTTTTCAGACTCTGAAAATGAGGAAGATGAAAACCTTTTTTTTTTTTTTTTTTCAGATGATGATTGTTCTGTTCAAAATGCCTAAAGACATTTTCTGGCTTTGATATCAACAAATGGGTAAATGGGGATACTGTACTTGGAGATAATATGCATCCTTTACCAATGTTAACAGCCTTGTCAGGAATTGATGTTGACTGTTTTTTTTAAGATGGCATATGGTGTGTGATTATGGTTTTTTTTTTTTTTTTTTGAATTCTAATAATTTAAAATTTCTAATTTATTGAAAAAAAAATTAATCATTTTGTTATCATATGAAAAAGATTTGATGAAACCATTCTTTTAGGAAAGATATATTTTCCTCCAGTTGGTTATCTGTACATTTTTTAATAAATTGACTGCAGTTTTATACAAAATAATGTCAGTTTATTCTTAGGGAGTAGGTGCAACACATAAAGAAAGCTGAATGAAATTGTTGTTGCATCATATGAATATGAATTTATATTAAAAAGAGAGTTTGATAGGTTGATAGGTGGTTGGTTTGTTGGTTTGGATTGGTGCTGGGGATGTAAAATAATGGCTAAGTGAGTAAAAAGTGAGGAAGTAGCTGAGTCAAAGATATCAATATATCAGTAAGTAATAACGAAGGTTAGGAGGTGGATAAAAGATGGAGGTAATTAAAAAAAAATCGATAATAGGGTAAGCTAGTAAAGGGGGTGTTCTCCGAAATATTTTTGTAAAAAATGGTGTAGTTAGATCAAATTCATGGGGATCAAACCTTTTTATAAGGCAGGTGCAAGCACGCTTGTGAATAATATTTTTCATCTTATGTTTATGCAGTAAAAGTTACATGCTCTAAATTTCTCCAAAGCAAAGATTGCTCTATCATACATTTTTATGTTTGTTTCCATTCAAATTAAAGTCAAATAGTTTCTCATATATGGACTTTATAGATTTAAAATTTTTAGATTATTTATAAGGCAAGATTCTTTATGATTATTGAGCATTGAAATCGTTCATATAATATATTTAGATAATAATATGGCAACCGGAGAATCCCTAAATGTAAATCCCTCCAGTGAATTCCCGTCAGCCAATTTCCCAGAGTTTTTTTTTTTTTTAGCTTCAAACCTGTGCTACTTATCTTCCTAACCTTTTTAAAGACTCTTGCTTTTGCTTTTAAAGTCTAAATCATATAAACTAACTTTCTCTAACCAGTTTCTGCTTGTATAGGCTCCATTTTTAACTTTTTTTAGTTATATCCTTTTAGAAACTGCTCATTAATCAACTTTTCTAGGCTTTTTTACTTTTAGTACAGCTTTAAATCTGTTTTATTTGATGACGTTGGTGCCACACATGCATTTTGTGGGCCAGTATAAAAAAGAAAAACTTAATTTCTGCGTTTCATTATTGCAGAAATAAATCTAAGTTGAAATTATATGGGAAATGGGCTTGGGATAACCAAGATAACAGTAAGTTTCGAAAATAAAATGTATGCTCAAAGAATTATAAATAAAGCAAAATTTTATTTTGCACTCTTCAAAAGTACTGTAGAGCGGGTATATCAGGTTTTGTTGGAGGTCAATATTTTCTGTCTGTGATACATTTAAAATATGATACCACAAGATACTCTACTCAACACAAGATATATATATATATATATATATATATATATATATAATATTACTCTTGCCTCATGCTAGCACTAAATCTCAAACATTGAGATCTTCATCACTTAATGGTTGTGTTGAACCCTAAACACACAATTAGATGTTTACCTTTCGTTAATATCTGTTTTACTTTTTTAAACAAATTCAACAAAGTTTTACTTTGTTTGACTTTGTAAAGAAAAATTGTAGTAGCGACGTAATATTAAACTAAATTATGCATGTGATTTAAACACAAAACAAGAGGCTTGGAACTTTGGTTAAGTGTCCCCAACTCAAACCCTCTTCTTAAGTTAGCATTATATAAGTAATTGGAGAGTACAGTTACTGAGCATATTTACAAACAGCTTTGTTCTTATATAATTAAGTTTTCTTATATTGGTAAGGCGATTTTCTACACTTGACTGTTGCGAGGCGATCCCAAAATGATTTCCATCTAGGGCTTGTTTAGATTGCCATTAATCTGGGAGGGATTGAAATTTAAATTTGATTGAGTGGCCATAAAAGATAGCTAAAATTTACTAAAATGTAAAGAGGAATATTGGTAAATTGGCTTAGTAAAAAAGTGTTAATGATAGTTAAATAGTTCTATGAAATAGTTTACTATGAACTAAATATTGATAGTAATAATCAATAGCTTGATTTTCATATTTGCTAGAGGAATGTAAGGAAAAAAACCTGAAAATCCATTATGTCTATCTTTTTCAGGTTCTTACCAAATGATGACTAATGCAAAACTGACAATGGACAGTGAAGGCCAGACAAGCTATTTGAGATGTTTGCTGGCTGGTGCATCGGCTGGCTGTATAGGTGCAGCTTTTTCTAGTCCGATGTTTATGGTGAGTGACTTGATTTTTAAATCTGTCACTTTCAGAAAGATAACAGTCTTTTTTTTAGTTGTATAAATTTATTCTTGTTGTAAATTTACCACTTAAGGTCAACAAAAAAAGATTCACCTTTTTAGATATTGTTTTTATTATTTTTAAAAATATTTCTTCTTTTTTTAGTAATGTAATAATGTTAATCATTAAAATAATTTTTTATAATTTACGAACCAGCGGACACTGAGCCCTTTGTGATTTCTTTTTTCTTAGAAATCATTTTTCTTAGAAATAATCTAGGTGCCCATATTTTACTAGTGCTCTTGCTATTTGTGTGTTACCTCGCTAACAGTTAAAAATTATTTTTTTTTATAAATTACGTAAAAAGAGTGATTGATTGTCAGGTGTGAGACTGATAAAAATGTATAAAAATTTTGTCCTAAGTTTGGGGAATGTGGCCCAATTTCCTTATTTGGGAGTTTTGGCCTCAAAACAGAAAGTAATAAAGCAATAAAGTGTTTTTTAAAAACACAATGAAGACTCAAGTTATTCTGGGATAAATAGAGTTTAAAACACAATTAGAATACTTACTTATAAGTGTTTGATAGAAGTGTATTAACATGTGTGATAAATAAAATAGTGCAATTTTGTCCAAAATTGGGAGACTGGATCCTAATTTTCCTATTTGGACTTTTGGCCCCAAAACAGCTCTTTGGTAATAAATCAAGTTTAAAACCGTTTGTTAACTTGTGATTGTTAGAAGCATATGTTACCATCCAAGCAACTAAATGAAATGCCTTTGAACAAAGTGTTTTTTCTAAACAATAGAAACCGTTATATAACGGTCGAAATAAATTAAAAAAACGCCATAAATAACTGTATAAATCATGGAAAGAACAAATATTAACACAACAGATTAAATGCGTGAATAAACATTGAATAACGGTGTGATTTAAAAAACTTGACGTTAAAAAAAGCTTCATTTTAACGGCAATTATAACGAAAACATAAAATAACCAATAAACAGTTGTACAGAATAACGAAAATAATTAAGTTATAATGGAAATAGGATTACAAAAAACGGTGAATTTATCGTAAAAATAACGCAACTTGACTGTCAAAATATAATGAAAATAACAGTCAAAATAACGGTAAAATAATGGTTAAAATAGCTATTTATGCCTGATATTTTGTTAGTTTTACTAACGAAATACTAATGTGATTTAATATCAGTATTTTTATTCACTTCTTATAGAAATGAACAAAATAAAAAAACTGTTGTTTATTATGCGTTGGGAATCATTTCGAATTCGTCTAGACACTGAATTCGTTTTATTTAAAAATCAATTGGCTTAACTTATATTTGGATCTCAAATCATAAGAATGAATGGAATCCAATAGGTTTACGAGTTTTATGATAAAATATAAAAATAGTATTTACTAAAACAAACGCATAAAGCAGACCCTGCTAAATTTATATATTATTTAACATAAGCTCCCTGATTTACTTTGTTTTTTTTGGTTTTTTTCTTTTTTTGTTCGCGTCAATGTTCTTTATTCGAGTAAATACGGTAGACAACACTTTTTGTTCACTTGTTTTATAATGAAGTTAGCTCAATGCCTGCTTCTGGTTGAAGTCCTTTGGAAACAAAATGAAGTTGTTATTACGCTGTATTTTTGTTTGTTTCTTTTTTTTTATAGCAAAATCTTATTTCTATGCTTTTTTTTATGGCATGAAAATTTTAATAAATAACGTTTTTTTACTCTCGGGTGGACTCATTACATTATTATTTGCAAATTATAAATACTAAAACGAATATCTAAATAAAGGGAAAAATTTCCTAACGTTTTAAGCCTGAAAATTTTTCTTGTAGCATTCTCACTATCGTTGAACAAAATCTTTATTTGATTTTTTTCCCTAAAATTATTTGTGGCTTTTTTTTACTTAGTTTTAAAACAAAACATCGATTCATTCTATTAAAGTTTAAGATTTAAGCCTACTTTAAAAAGTTACCCTTTTTAAAATGTCATTCTCAGCATGTGAATTTATCAGTGAGTCTGAAAAAACTAAACAAAAGATATTTAAACCCCATCGAAGCTGATTCAGATACTGATTTTGAGTATTTGTCTAGCGATGAAGGTTTTAATGAAGGCTATGAAATGGAAGAGGAAACAGGAAAGTTTTTTCGAAATGAAGGCAAAATTGAAAAAATTTTCGAGTTTATAGGTTACTTACAAATGCGGCCAAGGATTCGAATATGGTTTATTTTGTAAAGTTCGTAATGAAAAAATTTTCAAAAATTAAATTTTAATATTAGTTATACCAAAAACTTTTATATTTTAGGGGTAGGATAAGTGTGTTATTTTATTTAAAAATGACTAATATGAAAAATCGAAACGTTTTTTATCTTTAGCAAAAACGCTAAAATAAATATATTTACATTTAATCGTTATATATACCCCTCCCTTCTGTTTATATTTGCGTCATAACAATATAACTTTTGGCAAAAGATCGCCTCACATAACCACTAGTAAAAAAGGAAGGGAGAGATTACTTTGATAAAATAATCGCGTTCCAGCCTATTAATCATTATAACACCCTAAATAAACATTTTTTCTTTGAAATATAAAAGCATAAAATACAAAGCTTAATGACCATTTTTATATTCCTGATATTTCTGAAATTTTTTTTATTCGTTAAATTATGGTAAAATTTTGTGTGTTTTGGTATTTTTTTGGACTTTAATTCTAATAAATGTTAAAGTTATATCTAAAAACAGTAATCCTTCAAAACTTTACCATTTACTTTCATGATTTTGAACAAAATTTTAAGTGTTTTCAAACCTTTTTAAAATAAAAGTGCAAATAGATAAAAAATATATATATATAGATATTAGCCATTTAGAAATACCAATTTCATAAACTACAAAATTTTGAAAAATTAAATTATTAAAGTCATTCACTTACAATCTTATTATCTCAATTGTATTTTGCCAAGTTGCATAAGTCACCAGATACTGAGAAGTTCTTGGTCTAATTCAGACAATCAGCTTACCTTAATGGCGTTAATTTTGCAAGTTCCAAAAAAATACATTTTTGGGCTTCTAATTTCGCCAATTGACAAATTTCAAAAAAATTTCAGGTTTTTATTTTCGCGAAATGACAGTTTTTGGAAAAGAAAAATCTTTTATTTCACAAATAAAAATATATTTTTTTTTGTGTCAAATAACTGGATGTTTATGAAAGACAAAGGCATTATCTTAAAAAAAGAAATAAATAAATAATATATGGCATTGAACTTATTTTTACAAACACAATAAAACTCCATAAAGCTTCATTCATAAAAAAAAAAAAAAAAAAAAAAAAAAACGCGCTGCCATATTTAACTCCCATTCAATGTCAATGAAAAGAAAAGTCAACTTGCCACCACAATCAAACCAACAAAAATCCACCAAAGATATACAAAACTTTTTTAATAGCAATAGAAAAATTTTACCAATAATAACCAATAAAAATCCTTTTCTTTTTTTGTCTTGTGTTAATCACCCACGGAGCCATAAATATTGACATTTCTCCACAAAAGTTTTAACATTTTTGAAAACTGAAAAGTCGGAGTTCAAGATTTTTTGATGAAAAAGCAGAAAGAAAATATTTAAATTTCGTGGAATCGTAATTTATGGAATATTTTGAAAGTTTTAAACTTTTAATCGCAAGAAACCTATTTCTGAAATAATTTGCTGGTTTTTATATTCAAAATATACATTAATCCAAATCTCAGTTAATAGTCAATTTTCGCGAAATTTTAGAACCACGAAAATTTAAACCATTAAGGCTAGTTTTAAGCCACATTATTTTTCAAGTTTTTTTTTTTTTTTGATTTTTTCAAAAATTTTTAAAATTTCCGAAATTTGATTTCTTTTCAGATTTTTCAAATTTTTGGCCATTTAACCTGACCCCAAATATAAAAATCTAGCAAGATCTGCTAATCTTATAGGTTTGTTTGTTTCTAATGTCTATACGTTCCTTACGTGTTTTGGAAGTAAGAATTTAAGGAAACTTGGAAATAGAAATAACATTTTAAGAATGATTAAATGCTGTGAAGTCTGAGGCAGAAATTTTCGAACCATTCATCACTCAGCGTCTTTTTTTGCTAAGCATCAAGTTTTATAATGCTGACTTGACTGATCCTTGCGGTCATTTGAAGAAACTTTTAGGAAATAACGTTTTGAGGAAAATATTTGGGAAATAAGGTTTTGAGGAAAATATTTGGGAAATAAGGTTTTAAAGAAAATTTTTTCACATGAGATTTTGAGGAAAAGATTTGGAAGTAAGGATTTAAGGTAAGTAGTTGAAAAGAAAACGTTTTGAGGAAATTATTTTTAAATCGATTATTTGAAAATAACTTTGTAAGGAAAAGTTATATTTTTATATCATGATGGATGGACATTTCTTAAGCTTTTTGCTTCACTAGTAAGGACATAAATTGTATAGAAAACGTCTTTTACTTGATAGTAGAATTAATCACAAATTTGTTTCCTTTTCTTAAACTTTTAAGATCAAGTTTTTGAGGATAGGGTTGTAGTTTCATGATATCATATTAATAACATTAAATGTTTATAATGTTATTTTATGGCGAGTTGGAAATGGAATTTTTTTTACTTTTCTTAAGATCACAAAGATCAATAATTTTCGTTCCGCTATCGAAGTTAAATCAATATAAAAAAGGTTTGTTTTTTTTTATCACATAGGTTTGAGTGCTAGAATTAAGCTTCAGGCTTTCTTTAATGTGTCCCCATTTCTATTGTCATTAAAAGTCATTGTCACTTAAAGGCTCAAATTAAATTTACGTATGTCTGACAGAGCGGTTAAGATGTGAGTTTGATCCCTTTTAGAGACCAATGCTTTTCTTTAACGTAAACTTAAATAGGAGCTCGCTCTAAGCACACCAGAACCAAACTCGTGAGACCGTCTGAAAGAAAACAAGCTTGAAATTACTTGTTGGTTCTACGTTAAAAATACGTTCGAAGTATGTTGAAAATATACACATACCATTAAGCTATATCGCGCAATTTTATTATTGCGCGATATAAGCTTTTATTTCGAGGTGAGGATTATTAGGCTTTACAAAAAAATTTGCATTGAGAAAAATTAGTACATAAACTTTTTATTTATAAGAAACCTGCTAGTAAGTACCTCCAAAATTAAAAAA
>JAUZNK010003602.1:0-10831 GCA_035046665.1 Euphysa ruthae | reverse complement strand
TTTGTCATTTATCCTAAAATTTATCCTATCTTTATAATCAATTTTTAAATAATTTGCAGTTTAATTACTTTTCTCAATTAGACTAAGTACCAAGGTTTTTAAAAATGATTTTTGGGTTCATTTAGCTACCTTTCCAAGTTATCATTTAACTTAGAATTATCCGTCTATTTCCAGGTGACAGTTTGAGAATTGTTAATTAAGTGGTAATAGTTTGATTGCATTGGTTAGTAAGTTAAGTCCCAAGTATGCCTTAAAATTTTATTTGGGAACATATTACCAGTTACCAGTTCAAGTTTTCATTTAACTTAAAATTATCCGTCTATTTCCAGGCAACAGTTTGAGAATTGTTAATTAAGTGGTAATAGTTTGATTGCATTGGTTAACAAGTTAAGTCCCAAGTATGCCTTAAAATTTTATTTGGGAACATTACCAGTTCAAGTTTTCATTTAATCTAAAACATTTTTAATTATGAAAGTTTTTCGTCCATTTCCAAATCACATTTGAAGAACCAGGTATGAACAGGTAGTTTTCTTACATTAGTCAATTATGCTAATTTCCAATGTGTTAAAATAGTTTTAAATTTCATAAATGAATGAATGACTCAATCAATAAAAATTTATTTTCCGAGACAATCCTACAAAAAAAAGTTACATTTATAATTATAAATTATTTTACAAAAATTAAAACAAAAATAAAAATAAAAATTATTAATAAATTATTATTAATAAATATTAATATTAATAAATTATTAATAAATAATTATTAATGTAAATAAAAGGAGTGAAAAGATTGTTGAATTGGATGGAGCCACTCATATAGAAAAGCTGGTCAAAGGAGTAAAACGATATTTCATTGACAAAATCCTCTAAAATTCATGCAAAAAAAGTGTTAATAAAAATAACCAGAGAAAATAAAAGGAGTGAAAAAAAAAAAAGAAGATAATATTTGTCAAAAAAAATTATAACAAAGATTAAGGATTGAATAGATGCTTTAATGGCAATTCATTTTGAATTGATACCATTTTAATAGAAAGGAGGGGGTTGTTCCAATCACCGATGCATTAGTAAATGATAGAATACTTACCATACTTTTGCTTTTTATGTGATGTAACATAAATTTTCCCATTATAAAAATTTCTTGTTAAATGGTTATGAGTTTTTCGAGTTTCAGTAAAGAAATTTGAAATTGGAGATGGAAGATTTTTGTTGATAGAAAAGTTTATTATGCGAATAGATTGACGTTGAGTTGAAAGTATTTTATTCACATGATAACTTCCTGTTTGCCCCCAGATTTGACAGCAGTAATTTAAGTGAGAAGAGAAAATATAGAAGTAGATATTTTTGAGAGTAGGTTTATCAACAAAGTAACATATTTTAGATACTGTTTAGCATACTATTAGATATATTTAACTTTTTTTTTTATGTGACAAACTAATTTCTTTAAAATTTCAACTCTATTTGTTCAAAATTTATGTCCTCTTTTTAAGACTTAGTCAATTTTTTCAGGGTTCATAGTACTTCAGGTGTAGAACCGAAAAAAAAAAAATTGGATTTTTTTCATTTTGCCATAATGGAGGCCTGAAAATCAATTATTTGATGAGAAAAGCACTTTTAAAACTATTTTTTTAAGTTTTATACACGCTATAGACATAATGGACTATATGGACTTAGTTTACATCAAATTATGGGTGATAGTGATATTTACGCAAGCTATATTTTGGATCCAGACTCTCCCCCATCATCACCAATGATACCATGATCAGATGAGTGATGACAAACATTAAAATTTTTATACTGACTTCCTGCCCTGTCACAATTCACAGCTTTTTCCTTTTGCATCCATTGTTTAAATGATACAATGTTATTGAGATGAAACCCTTTTTCAGTAAAATCCTTTTTTTTGTGTACTCTTTAAAATTCACAGCCCCAGGGCAGTTATTAAAACTATGCAACATCCAATCCCGATTCTCCATATCACAAACTGTTTTAGCTAATATTTGTTTATAATCTATGTTACCTGGCAGTGCATTAGCAAGAAGTTTAGGGTTTAGATGAATTTGAAATACCTATACAGAGTGAACCCCACTAGCACTATAACAGTTAGGCACCATCTACGTCTGAGCTGGCAGAACTTTGAAAGCCCAATCTAATGACCTAATTTCAAAAATAGAGTTCTTTCAATTTGATTGACAGTAGTCGCTTTTGCATGTGTATTTCCTTATCATCAACCTTTGTTGAAAAAAAAATTTTCCAGAGCACATGCGTGAGTATTCATCACTGATAAAAGTTTTCTATTATCGTCTTAAGTTCAACGGTAATTTTTCTTACTCTTTTTAAGTTTACATGATGTTTCAACCATCGATTTTGTCACTGCAAAGTATTCTACTGTTTTCTGATTGGTCCAACTAGCTGGTGTTAATTTTAAAAATTTTAATTTTTTAGTTCTGTTTGAAATAATAACTTTTTCTTTTATCAATTCACATTATCAAGATCACTAGATTTACCGCAACACTGTTTGTTTATTGAGGAGTCCAAGGAAATATCATTGCTTGATACGTTTAATGAAGTTGAGATCATACCTATACTGGCATTGTAAGCTTCATTCAATTTTTGTTTACCATAACCTACTTTGCTGCACATGGATACTGATTTTAGTGGAGAGATTCTTAAAACATTAAGGTTGGCAGTTTCTTGAGTGGGAGGTAGGTATGTCATATCAATGTCATCATTTTGAAAGCTGTCAGTCAATGGTTGTTTGTATTTAGTGTGAGAACTTTGATAAAGTTTCCGGCCAGGTATTAAACCCATTTTGGTTGCAGTTTCATCATCAGTGATTTGAAGCAATTTTATAAAAATATAAATATTATCAGTGATTTTTGTCATTAATAATATTTATTAGTTATAAGTCTTTTTCATGAATAAATGTGGGCCACAAAAAGCTCATGCAAATCGAGCTAGGCCGTGAGACTAAACTTCAAATATTTATCATTTTTTAAAGTTTAGTAGGTCTTTTGGATGTTTAGGTGGGTTATAAAACGCCTTCCTATTTAAAATTATTTAAAATTTTTTTACTCCAGTAGTTTTATTTACATTTAACTAACCAGCTATGATCACATTCTTAGATTCATGTTTCAAAGGCCATCTGTCACTTTCATTAGAAAAATACTAATTCCTTACTTGTCTTTTGGATATACGACTTGATTAGGGTCACATCAATACCTTTGTACACTTTCATATCTTGTAAGATACATTTTTTCATGGTGAAAACACACACTACTTTATCTTTTAAAGGGGTTTTACTTCTCCAAACAATCAATTTTCTTTCTTCACTAGATAAATCTTTAGGATACTTTATACCAACTGCTTGTAAAAATATAATTTTGTTGTAATAAAGCTCCAGTGAAGTACCAATTGAATTGAATTGAATTGATTTTTAGAAGACATTTTTATTTTCTACTAAATAAAATTTTAGAATAATTTTCAAAGTACATTAAGAAACTTTACTTCCTTACAATTGCACTCAGCATTTGCTATAAATACGCTTCCTATGTTTTGTTTCAATTAATTCCAGATGTTCAAACAAATTCAGTGAAGTTAGTAAAGCAAAAGATTTTCAAAGCAAGTTTTAGCTAGACAAGTTCAATGATTAAGGTATTGTTCAGGGCAAATATATTACACCTGTCTCTACAACACCTTGTAAATATTTGAATAGTATCTTTTATTTCTTCTGGTTGTAGTTTTTAACACACTTGTTGTTACTACTTTTATATGTGACCATCCAAATAACTAAATGAAATGCGGTTTATTAAAGTGTTTTTCTAAACAATAAAAACCGTTATATAACAGTGAAAATGAATTTAAAAAACGCCGTAAATAACTATATAAATTATGCAAAGAACAAATATTAACAACAGATTAAAAGCGTGTGAAAAACGTTAAATAACGGTGTGAATTAAAAAACTTAACTTTAAAAAAAATCTTCATTTTAATGTTGACGAAAACATTTCAATAGATTGATTATTAAACAGCTGTGCAGAATAAGTTATAACGGGAATAGGATTATAAAAAACGGTGAGTTTATCATAAAAATAATGTAACTTGAATGGCAAAAATAGTGGTTAAAATAATTTTTAAAATATATTGTGTGAAAATTAACTAAAACAAAAAAACAGGGTGACATGCTCCAGCTGATTTGCCATAGAATGACCCCCAAGATACATTTTATTTGTTAATAGCTGTTGTTTTTTGCTCATTCCCAGATGACAGTTTGATCAAACATGCGTTAAAAAAGTTTTTGGAACTATCTTGCTTCCTATCCAAGATTTCATTTAACCTGAAAAATTTTTTCTACTTGTTAAATTCTATAATTTTTTGTCTACTTCTGGATGACAGTTTGTCAATCAGCAATTACCTATTGTTTAAGTTACATTAGTCAATAAGACTAAGTGCCGTGGATGCGTTGTTTTTAGGACTATTTTTCTACCTATCCAAGTTGTTAGTTAACCTAAAATATTTTGTATTTTTTAAAATGTTGTTTTTGTCCATTTTCGGATTACAGCTGGTGTACCAGTTATCATCAAGTAGTTTTATTATATTGTTCAATAAGGTTATGCACTAAGGATTCGCTAAAATAGTTTTTTTTATTTCATTCAAAATCAACAATAGCATATACATATAATAACTTAACAATTCATCAGCTACTTTGAATGTTTTGAATATGATATTTTAAATCTTTTTGAATAAATTATCTAATATTAAGCTCGAAAATATTTACCTCGTTCCTTCCATGATTCAAAATTTAAAAAATAAATGATTTACATACATTTCAAAATTTAAATCATGAAGATTGATGATGTAAAATCAAATTGTGAATAAAACTGTTTAACAAATTCTTTTGAGATGAAATTTTTGAAATGCCATTTAGTCAAGGTCTTTTGTTTTCTCAACCACTGTTTATTACATTTTAAAATTTTGCATGTGCTCAAAAGGCTTGATTTTAAATTTTTATTTTGTTGTATTTTTTGGTACATGGCCTTAATGAAGCCAGGTAAACATAATGATATAAGATATTAAAAAATTTTTTTGCATATGCTTATGTATAAAGTTACAGATTACTTGTTACGAATTTATCATCGACATATCTGTTTTTGAAACAAAATATTTGACGTCAATTTTTTTTTTGATAGCAGGTAATAAAACAATTTTACCGTTAAATAAAACATCCAGCTAAAGTAAATTTGGAATTGCATTGCATTAAATGTGTCTTATTATCAAAAATCTACATCATAAGACAAGTTGAAATTGCTTAACAGAAAATATATCAATAATTTCAATCTAAGTTCATCCTAAAGTTTTTGTTTTTAAAAGCCATAAATTTGACAGTAACTTAGAATAAGAGGTGTTTTTTTTAAAATTAATTTTTAAATGTCATAATGGTCTATTTTAATCATTTAAGTAGTTTTTGAGGGTAATCAGCAAGTGCTTGTTGTTTGAAGTTGAATTGAATCCTTGTAACTTTTCCCTCTGAGTCAAAAGTTTGGAAAGGCTGCAGTTCTTGAAACAAAATCCATCTGTTGATGTTTTATTTCTTAAAATATTATGTAGCACTTTTTATATTTTAGATCCTTGGGTGTATGCTGTAGCGGGTATACTAACATCTCTACTGGTCCTTGCATTTGGGGTTTTCATAATGCTTAAACATAGGTATGACCTAGTATTTACTTTCAATCCCATTTGGATCCGTTATTTTACATGCAAGCATGATGTGAATAGATTATTTTATAAAAACACATTTACTAAAAGATGCTATCTTAGGTCTATTGCATTTTTTGAATCGTGTGAAAATAAGTAGTCTTAATAAAAGAAATTATGATTCTATTTCATTAATGAGAAAAAAAAAAGATAGAAGAAATTTGATAATTTTGTGAACCTAGAAAAAATAGATGCTTGTATATTTGGTTTTTAATAGCCTAACTTATCCCAAGAATCACAATTAAGTCAAATGCAAACTTAAACCTTTGTTATTTTATTCATTACCATAATGTTACCAGATAAAAGCCTCATTAAAAATTAAAACTGCCCTTAAAAACCTGACCTGAATTTAAACTTTAGATATTTCAATAATGAGTAATTTATATATTTATTTTTAGACAAGGTACTTTTGAAAATTCTCTACAATCTCAAAGCTGGAAAATTAATTTTCATGATATACTCTTTGGTGGAGAGCGTTCAAGATGGCAGAGTATAATTAGTAGCAGTAATGCTGTGAGGTTTTAATATATTTCTGTTGTTTCAGAATAAAACGGGGTTGAGCTTGTGAATAGTTCAGTAAATTTTCCTGTAAGTTTCGAAATTTTCCTACATTTCTGAGAACTCCAGCGGAAAATATCTATCACAGTTAAGGGGTTAAAACATTGTGAAATTTTAGTAACAGTAAAGGAGGCTGGCTTCTAAAAATTATTATTGTTTTTTATTATTATTCAGATTGTTGGATGTATAATTAGTAAAAATTATTGGATAAAATAATTAGTAAAAATTAAGGAATGAGTTTTAATATTGTTTCTATATTTCTAAAATTAAAAAAAAATAAATAAAAAAAAAATAACAAAAATATAAATATCTACCAATAGATATGTTTCAACATATTTATTGGTAGACTTAATAAAAATTTCAAAGTAATTTTAAATTAAAATACCCAGAATAAGATCTGTTTATTTTGAATTATTTTGCAGATCTTTGTTTCAATAATAAAGGTTTGCGCATGTCCTTTCGATGTTCGTTTAAGTTTATTCTAAATAAAGTTTTTTACAGTATTAGAGTCTAATTTTGACCCAACTTATGTCTGAAAGTGTTATTATTGCTGTAAGTTAGCCAATTAGCGTCTAAAAATGTCCAAAAAATTTAATTAATTTAAGAGAATTCCTTCCTGACATAATTTCAAAAAATTTAAAAACTGATACCCTATTAAATCATTATACTTGGATAGGAAAAAAAATTTATGAAAAAGTTTCATCACACAAAATAATCACAATTTAACCTATATTGAATTATAGCTATAGGTTTTAACAATATTTCTTATTTTCTTCGTGTTCTCTGGCATGTTTGATTATAGAAATTCCTGTCTGAAATTATTTCATTCAAAAATGTCTTACTTTTTTTTAGGCCATTTTGGCTGCAAATTTATTAGAAATTTAAGCTTTCCTTATAACATATCACCACATGCTAAGAGGGTATTCAGATTTTTAAGGAATATTTACGTTTTGGTTCTAAAACAGAAAATCTTGTCCAAAAAAGTTTTTGACAATAAATATTTTTTTAATGGCATTTACATAAATCAAGATTGTATAAATTTTTGTTCCAGATTCCTTATTTTTGGACAGAGAAATGTATTTTAAGCATCGTAAACTATGACCTTTTTAATTTCCAAAATTTTACAGGAAACATGGAAGATTCTCGTGGCTGTTAAAATAATTTTTTTTTTAGATTAATTTCTCTAATTTTGCAAAAAAAAATAACTAACAAATAGTTGAAGACTCACATTTGTTGTTAAAAATTATATTCAAATCTGCTATCAACTTCTATTTAAGTTATGTCATAGGAGCCCTTTGCTTTTAACTCTAAATCTGCTTGCTTGCTTGCACTTTTTTTCAGGTGAAGTGACCCTAAATGTCTGTTTATGTAATGTTGATTGTTATCTTCACTTGTTAGATATCTCGAATGGAAACTCGCTCTTTTTCAAGTTGTAGCGATGACTTCAATGTTTTCGCAAGAATTGGAATTTATCAGGTGAGCCTTGAATATTACTCATTAAAAATGATCATTTATTATCCACCAAAAATGCATTATTTGTTGGAGAGAAATAATATCTTGGTAAAGTTTTAGTCCCTTTAGTAATTTAAAAAAGTTCTTAGATATCTCAATAAATTTTTCCACGAGTTTTGAAGAAAATATCCTTAATAAATTTTTTTTTAGTATTCAAAGCAGGCAAATTGCTCAAAATTTCTGGAAAACAAAGGTCAATGTAAATTTCTTTAGAAATAATTTTCTTTTCATTGAAGTAAAGAATTTATAGATATCATTTCAAAGTTATTTATACGTCAATACACCTTAAATGAAGATGAATACAATTATGAATAATTATACTTCTGGTGTTTAAATTAGGCCTTCATTCAAAGAACAGATTTGCTATTACTATGGTGACTTTATCCCGAGACATAAAACATATTGGTGTGGTATTCAATGGGGTTAGTCTTGTCTCATGGGGAGGAAGTCCTCTTCAGCCTCGGATGGCACTCAATTGGTTTTCAAACTGATAATTGTGTTCATAGATAGGTAGAGTATACCACCTGGTCTTGTACCATTTCTTGGTCTGTTGGTGTGATTGCGATGCTGCCTGCATCACCATTTATGCATTAGGGTGATGAATACCAGCCTTCTTACTGTCTTAGTTTTTCTGATGAGTATAGGATGCTCATTTTAGTTTGAGACTTGTTAGTTGTCTCTGTTGAGGATACCGATTGCTACATTGCTTACTGGTATGAAGGAATCCAAACTCTTTGCCAGCAGTTTAGAGAGGCTGTTCCATCAACAGTTGTGGAATGGAGTTTCAGTTGTAGTGGCAATTTGAACTTGGATGGTGATCCCCACATCTGTAATGGCTTGCTTCTCTGAAGCCAAAAACACTTCTTTTGCTAAGGCAATTGGCTCATAATTTATTGGCAAAATAATAAACTGAATTGACTTTATGGTTACCTACCTGTCAGTTTCAAGTACTCATCTTTTTACATGCATGGGGTTGGCATGTTTGTCCATGACAGTCTTCCCATAGCTGGTTTAATCTCTCTTGAAAACCAAAAAGATTTGTATATTTGTTTGTGTGTCTCTCATCTACAGCCAACCAGTTATAATTTCTTATACCGTTCTCCATTCGCACAGTTTGCTAGTGTAATCAACTCCATTTCTCCATCCACACAGTTCGCTAGTGTAATCAACTCCATTCTCCATTCACACAGTTTGCTAGTGTAATCAACTACGTTTCTGAAAATATTAAGAAAGCCCTCTTAGTTCATTTATCTGCTGATGACTTTGTTAATCAATTAAAAACTGCCTTTCTCATCAAAGACAGCGAGTGATTTTAAACGCTGTTCACTCTGATTTAACAGAGTATCAAGTGGAGTACTTCAAGGATCTTTCCTTGCAACACTCCTATTCATCATCTATAGTAACGACCTTCCTGAAATCGTAACTTCATTGCTACTATGTTTGCTGATCTTTTACAGTCTACGAGATTAAATCTTAAAATAACCGAATATGAAAATGACCCCGGTGTTCATGTTGATAAAGATTTCAAATTTTCTACCGATATAACGAAACAGGTAAATAAAACAAATCGTTTGGTTGGACTAATTAGAAGGTTATACACATTCCTTGATGCATCATCATTTAAAAAGTTGTTTATCTCTCTTGTAAGTCCTCACTTAGAATATTGTGGGGTGCTGTTCCATCCTCAATTGCTCAAAGACAAAAGACAACTTGAAAACGAGCTGCGTCGGTCTTCCAAACTTGTTCCTGGTTTAATGGAACTACCCTACCAGCACAGATTTGCATTTCTTGAAATTCCTAGCATACACTATCGATATTGTCGAGGAGATTTAATAGAATTGTGCAAATGGCTGCACTCTCACTATAAATGTAAAAACAATCTTTTTCAACTTGAAAATTGTTCATTTACACGAGGAAAAAGTTACAAGTTACAAAAGCGTTTTTTTTTCATTTAGAAATTCGAATGTTTTTCTTCATCAATAGGGTTGTAGACGAATGGAAAAATTTCCCCAATGAAATTTTTTGCGCCAAAACACTTAATGATTTCAAGAACAAACTAGTTTTACATTTAAAAGGCCAGATTTATATCTATGACTAAAATCAGGTTTTAGATTCTGTTTTATTTTATTATTCATTTATATTTTATCATTACATTTCCAAGGTTTTTTATTTTCAGTGTCACTTTTTCTATCGATAAGTGGCACTACTCCTGTCCCAAATTTTCGTTTGTTGAGTGGCAGTAACTCTGCCATGTTGCAATTATTAATAGTTGCATTACATTACATTGCGTTGCATGTTTTAGTAAATTATATTCAAATAGATTTGTATATTATAGGTTGACTGGATTTATTTTTAGCCTACTCTACATTATTTGTAAACCTAATAATGATAATAATAATAGGAAATTGTTTTTTTATCACCTTTTAAACTGAGACAGCCTACGTGATCTACTCCATGATATTCCCTTTTAACATTTTATTAAGCTGTTTAGGTAGTAACTCCAATCTTGATGATTCTGGAAACATTGTGTGACTTTGATCCTTCTAAAGTTTTGATAAATTTCCTGTAGTTATGTTACAAAAGTGCTTTCTAGAACTCTCTCTGATTCTCTTAAGGTTGTTTAAGTAGTGTATCGCTGAATCCTGTTTTCCTCTTGCTGGAAGTCGGCATTCTGGAGAGCAATTTGATGCTTGTAAATTACCTTCCTATCAACCTGATGATCATCAGATCCACTGCTGATGCTCCAATTTTTTTTCTGTGAATCTGTAAATCTACATATTTTTGACCAAATTCAGAAACGTATGCTCAGTCTGTGTAAGATTATATACCCGGATAACACGGTTGTTAGACAAGATGATGGTTTCAGATTTGGGTATCGTCCACTTAGCGTTTGAGTAACACTTCGGTGTGGTAAGTTTGGAGTTTATCTTCTCTTTAGCTTCTTTCTTGCCTAGTTTAACGGGTTTGTTTTTTTTTTTTTTTTTTTTTTTTTTTTTTTTTTTTTTTTTTTT
>JAUZNK010003601.1:0-10832 GCA_035046665.1 Euphysa ruthae | reverse complement strand
TATATATATGAATCTGTATTGTATTTAAATTTATAACGCGTGGGCCAACCAATAGCTCTAAGTGATATTTCTAAAAGAGTCCATAGTTTGGTCCTAGTGTAGTAATTAAACAACCTATATCAACTGAAAGATGTCTCTCTCCATTTTGATGTCATAAAATGAGAAATTTATGTCAAAAATATTAAAATAAAATATTTATGACCTCTTTCATCAATTTGCATCCACAACAGAATTTATTTTGTAGAATATTATTAAATATAAAAAGTTATTGAACCTAATAAAGATGATGCCTTCACAATTTTAGGTGACAGTACCTTAAGATTGAGTATCTAAGGATGAATTGGCACACAAGAGTTTAAATTCTAAATACAAACCTGTTTATTAAACAAATCAGGAATGGCAATCTTTCCAATATTAGTTTGTCTAGAGTATTTATCATCAGAATCTTCACTCGATGAAATCATCTCATCAATTTCACTAAAGCCAAATTCTTGATCAACGACTGTTTCTGACAATATCAAAGGCTCCTCACCAGTATCATGACCAAACTCATAACTATGTTTCTCCTCATGATGTTTCTGATATATAGATTCCGCAGAAAAATGGTCACAAAATATATTTTTTTGATTATCATCTTCCAGATGCATATCTTGTGGATGGACATCTTCCAAATTAATATCTCCTTGATGAATATATTTTATACTGATATCTTTCTGAATACTTTGTGATTCCTAAAAGTGATAAAAAAATTTTTTTTGAATTTGTAGAATTTCCTCGATCTTTTAAAAACTTTTTTTTAGAGTAAACCCAGGGTTAAATTTATAAAAAGGTAAAGGGAAAAATCACTGCAGTTCACTCAATACCATAGAATACCAAAAGCTATTCAAAAGAAGTTGAAAATAGAGATATCATCATCAAAAATATCTAACTAGACTAAATTAATTTGACGGTTTTGCGATACATTTGAGAATACCTCCTAGGTATTGAACTTTGAAATGCTGTTTTATTTTGACGGCATTGTAAATAACATCCACAGTTTCAGTTTTATCCACTTTTCTTTAAAAAAAAAAAAAAAAAGATATTTGCTGATTCAAACCCTTTTACATATCTTTGCTTTGATATTCCTTTGTAGGAATATAGGAAAATAATATCTGTATATGAAACCTGAATAAGAAAAAGGTTCATTTACATTAATCTTGAAAGTTCACTAAACCATGAAATAGTACAACTTATTTGGTGTTAACAAAACTTTGATACAGAATATCAGTGGTCTACGGTATTTAGAGCCTTATTTAGAAACATGATACCATTCCAGTAATTATACTGAATCAAAGCTTGCCAGTATATAGTTGCTTAAATATGGTAAATAGGACGATGTATAATGATTTCAAAACCAGATTGAATCCATATAGAGTTCTCCATAAGTGAATTATTCACCTCATCATAAAAAAAACTTTTGAATTTTATCTTTGTTGAAATAATAGGAAATAGTAGTAAAGCAAAGGACTATATTTTTAGATACCTAAAGTGGCTTAAACTTATTTTTGTATTTTATGTGTTTGTAATGAGAAAACTTTCAGATTACTTGAATTAAATTTGAGCTTTAAAATCTAACACTTTAACAAGGAGAAAATCAACTACAACATCGTCAAAATTTAAATTTAGATGTGCGAGAACGTTTCTTTTGCAAGAAAAATAACCTTTGTGGCTTGTTTATTTGGATTAGGGTTAAGCAAATTTCCACAGAAACACCAACCTTGAGAAATCTTAAGGTCTCTTCATTTAAATCTTTGGCGGATTTCTGAAGCTGACGTCCTTCAGAAATAAGTTTATTAGTTAATCACGCAAATTATTGCACATAATCTTTGATTTCTTAGCATTTACATATCTAAACAGGTTTCAACTCAAAGTTGGGTATTACCCAACTTTGAGTTGAAACCTGTTTAAAATATCTTTAAAATCTTAAAATTATTAATCTTATCTTTAAAAGATACATATACTTTCGAAAATATTACACTACTTTGAGAATAATTAAAAAGAGGGCATCATTATCTTTTGTATTTTTACAAAAACATCTTTTTCTGATAGGGATAATATCTGAAGAATTTTTATTTTAGAAAAAATTTTAAGATGGCTTAAGAGACCATTTAACTTGCCTTTATTACAATTATAAATACAATTGTTCTTAAACATAATAGTGTTAAACAAATCATCATAAGAGGTAACAATGAGTTCAGCAAAGACAATATCCCATTGAATTATCTGAACTTGATTCATGCAAGGATAGAAAAGTGAAATTTCAGCATGAGTAATAAAATGATGACATGGGTCAAACCAACATTGGTTAAACCAACTTTTAATTAAGGTTAGTAACAAAATGTTACCACAAGATGTGTAATATTAAATATTTAAATCCTATAAGTGTTGCTTACTAGACAGAAAACTCGTAAATTTTCCATAAAAATTACTAAAGAGAAAACAAAACTAAAAATTGAATCAGGTGGAATTTTAGAGCAATGAAACTATGAAACAAAACAACTTCTAGTACCTTATTTCATCTATAAAATATCAAACTAACCAAAATGCTCAATATGGGAAAAGAAATTTTCTAACATCAAATAAAGTTGTGGCAAGATAAATAAAAACCACCAGTATTACAAAAATACTTCTACAATATAATAAGTTAAATAAAAAAAAACATTGAATACTCTAAATACTTTTATATAAATCAGTTTATAGCCTTTTAAAAATTTATGAATATCAGGTCTGAATACTCCATTAATCCTTATTTTTTTCTTAAATCCTAAGCTACCTGGCAAAGGATGGTAAGAATTAAATTCAAAAATCGATCTAGCTGCAAATCAAATAAATTTTTATATCTATAACTTCAAAACTCACATCAATAGTGAATGAAGCTGGTATTTGAAGTTTTCCTAATTTAACTTTTTCTGAGGGTATGCCTTCTGCTTCAACTTGGTAGAAGCCATATATTGTTGAGTAACCAGCACTTGCTTCATCTAATTCTTCGATTCTCATTGCTATAACAATTATTAAAAAGTTTCATAAAACTGTCTTTTTTAGAATAAATAGAAAATGGCATAGCATTTTCGTTAAATGCGCAAAAATTTTGATTTCTTTTAAATTATTTGCGCTTTGATGACGAATGGATCTTGTACGAAATTGTAATTTGCAAAAACTAATTTAAAAGACTTTCTCATCATTTTTCTCTTATCCGCAGGTGATGATTTATAACAACAGAATCATGTAATTTTCTAAGAATGATTACCATAGAAAAGATTTAAAATGCCTGAAACATTGTTATAGTATTTATAAATTCTAATTTTGGATTCACTACTTAACATCACACATAATGTAACCATGTAACACGTGCACAAAACATTATTTAATTTTTCAAATATGGAGTTGCTCACCTATTTTATTCCTGATTTAAAGGGCTTGAAATATAACGAAAACATGAATATACTACAAATAATTTTGTTACATATTTTTATAAAATTAAAAAAATAGAATACTTGGCATGTATTATAAATTTTGCAGTTATTTTTTTACGTTTTTTGGCTAAGTCAGCAATTTAAACTAATTCAATCTTCAATGCTACGAACGCTTTTTTAAAAAAAATCTTTAACAAACTTATTGCTTATGAGTAAGTAGGAGCTTGAAATCCCATACTGGTTCAATCAAACAAAAAGATTAGTGTAAATTTTCATTATAAATTTCTCCAAAAGACCATATAAAATAAAACTATCACATGTAAGGATGGTGCAGATAAGATTCATAATAATAAAACAAAGGTAATAAAAAAAATACCTTTCTTCTGCATCTCCTCTTTTTCACTTTCTGACATCTCTGCATCAGTGAAATCTTTGTCATTAAATTTTTTTTCTTGGTGATCATCATCAGATTTTTTTTCTTCATCATCTTCGTTGATTGATTCAAAATTTGAATTTGCATTCAAATCATTTTCTTCAAGACCAAGATCAACGGTAGTATTGAAAAAATATGATGAAAACGGACGTATTTTTGCACCTTCTTCTGGCCCATCTAAAAGGAAAAACCAAATATAAAAAATTGAACAATAAAATATTGATTCTACTACGTAAGATTTTAATGTAATAAGAAATAAGAAACCATTGATATCCTGAACATCAAAAAAAGTAAAAAAAAATTATTTTGAATGACATGATATGAAAAATCAACTTTCATGGAAATAGTCATATCCTCTCTCAGTGTTAGTTTATCATGCTAATAATTGCATACTAATGTTGCCATTTGAAGGGAATAGGCTTAAACCTCCAAGGCTCCTACATTAATAGATTGTCTACTTTGTTCTGACATCGCTTAACAAGTAGTCACATATCAAGAAAAACAAAGGTTATTTAAGGCCAGCATGATTCACAATTAACCAACACTGCTGTTATCACATTAACAAAACAAAGAACTGGTGACCTTAATTTTGGTGTGCAACAAAAAAAAATCAAATATAAATATAATGACATTTTATATACAATTTTGAATTAAACTGATATAAGCAAAAGGCGAATAACAGTCAAAACTTATTATTAAAGAAAAAAAAGACTTTGCAGGATAAATGTAGCATAATAGCTAATGAAAAACATTGTTGGTACGAAAAAACTTTTGGTGATAGTATTTCGCATAAATTAAATTAAGTATTATAATAAATTATAATAAATTAAATATTTACCTTGTTTATTTTTCGCCTGATCATTATCACTATCATTATTCAATTCATCCAAACAATCAGGTATTAAATTGTCACCTGTTTCAACATCGGAAATTATAATTGCCTCATCATCTTTGCAAGATTCATTTATTAGATCTGTGACATCTCTCACTACTTTTCTATCACCCTCCTATAATAAAAAAGCATATCTCCATTGTATATAAACAGCAAACTTCTGATAGGCCTACTACTAAACCGGAAACCTATTAAAACTGTTGTCAAATCAGATAATTCATTATTAAAGTCTACTTAACCCTGAAACTAGAATAGACATGAAAAATGCATTGACTCTTCAGATTAAACCTATAAGTATAAGAGTCATTTCCAGACAGTCAGTATAACAAACATAATATGGTACATGAGAAATGATTATAAATGACTGTATAGTACATCAGAAATCTTCAGTAATTAATTCCAATTACTTCTTGAGAAAATTTAACTTATAAATGACCAATTATTTCAAATCATCTCTTTCTTTCTGGCGTTATCTTAGGTTTTTTAAAACTGGCTAGATAAGAGCTTTAACATTTGCTTAATCAAAACTTTAAAGACACAAAGACATTAAATTCACAAAATATTTCGGAAAAAGATATTGTAGAGATTTGAGAAAAAATCGGAAAACAGAACATGACAAATGGCCAATGGCAAACTTATAGTAGATGTCCGGTATCTTCCTAAAATATGGGAAGGTTTTGCCAAAAAAAATCACTGAAGCTAACTGCCTTTTTTAAATATATTTAAAATGTCAAAGTTTATTAGTAACAGAATTTTTATTTATTTTTGACTGTTCTGGTTGGTAATGTGTGTCTTAGCTTTTTGCAATTATAGTAAAACTGGCTAACTGATTCAACAGTTGTCATTAGTTTAAATATCTTCTTGGCTTCCAAACAATTTTTTATGTGAAAGAAGATTTCCACACCATATTAACATAGATTTTTCAAACGATGTCTGTAGTTACTCGTTAAGAGCTCATTACAAGGAAGCAAGAATTTTTTGCATGTGCACAAAGATTTGAACTTAACCTTAAAAAAGTGACGAATGATATTATTTTTTTTTAAATTTATCACGTGGATTTAAAAGATGAATAAAATCATCCTTATAAAAAGACCAGTTTTACTTTTAATATATGATTACCACTTTGGTATTCCTGCTGTGGGCGTATTAATTCAACCTCAAAATATAATTAAACTGTTGTTCAACAGCATTAAATATAATCGAGAAAAAATACCAGCCCAATATATAGAGCAATTTCTACATGTTTCTTCCATTTGAGATCACTAAAAGTTACATGCTATGTAAATAATAGTAGTACATCTAATATAATATCTAAATCCTCTTCAAAATCAATAATTTAAAACATAAAATATTAAACTTGCGTATCAGATTATTAGAGAGGCTAAAAACAATCCCCCAAGCCCCTGAACTGGTATGTGTGAAATAAATGTTTACATTTTCACAGATTTCTCCATTAAAAACAAACCTGCTGACCTGTGGGTAATTTGAGCAGAAAGGAAACATAAATTTTTTATTTCATGTAGCAAATAAGAAAAAAAAATTGATTTTTAGCCATACTTATCCATCCCAAAAATTGCTTCAAAATGGTTAAAATGTTTATAGTATTTAAAATGATAACTACTCCCTAATACCAGGTAAGATGTCAGCATTATGAAGCTCAAAACATAACTTATTGGTTACTTAAATAAATTAGGCAATCCATAGCAAGAATATTCGGCATGGTTCTTAACATACCTGCCATAATTCTAATTTGATACAAAGTTTAATTGAATAAACTTACAGGAAGACTGAAAGCAGGAGGTATATTGATCTTCCCCATTAATCTATTGACTTCTTCTTCACTTGGAGGTTTTGAATCACCACCTTCAAGATTTTCTAGAAGGAAATTATTAACATATTAAAACTTGCTCATATTTTGAGAAATTCCTGCAAAAATTCAGAACATTGTGAAAATTTTTAGCACATAATATTAGTTCTTATGATACAATTCTCTAAAATTCAGGTCATTCCCTAAAAATCACGGATGAAAGAGCAAGATAAATTATTTGGTACAAAAACTAATACTATCAATTATTAAGAAAAATTTCAAAAATACAGAAATCTGCAATTACAAATTGATCTCAAAAACTTTTATCTGTATAGCCAATGAAATTTCCAATGGTATGTAGGCAAAATAAGAGAAAATGGACTAATTGTATATTTCAGTTTGAGCTACAAGAGTTTTTTTGCTGTTTGTTCACACATTTTAAAGCCAAATTGTAAGCTTTAACAATTTTAACACTTTATTCATTGTTCCAGACATGAACAATATGCTTTCTCAACTTTATCTCAAGTTTACCTTTCAGAAAAAGCATAGGCATTATAAATTTTAACAAATTTGTAAAAAAAAAGGTCTAGTATTTCAATAGAAATAAAACTAAAGGTTATATATGAACTTTTTATTAAAAAGGTTACATTTTGTTCTGTGACATTTCAAATCGCTGTTACAGGATTATCCAATACCGGGGCGTATTACAATATTAAATACTTGGTTGTAAAATAAATACTTAATATTTTGGACAATTTAAACAAAAAATCAATGCCAAAAAGCAAGTAAAAATAAAATCTATTAATGTATACCAAGATGCTATTTACGAAACATGAAAATTTTTTTTATAATATTGAAAATTTGAGCTAACTGTTGATGAAATGCTGTAGAGGCTGATTTTCTTCACACATCTGAGCTATTTTCAGTCATCTCAAGAAATTTGCGCAAATAAAACTGAGAATTGTTGCTGTTGTCGAGAAATATATTTGTTATGGAATAACATATTTATATGTGATTAAATAATTTCTCCGACCTAAGAATTAGGAAATATATTTACAAAAATTTCCAGGCATTTGGAAACAAGAGCAGGCTCTATTTATTTCACAAGATATCCTCCTGTCATCTAAACATTTACAATTAGGTTTCCAAGACCCCAGAAAAATATATATATATATACTCAACACAATCACAATCATTTTCCCAAGAAAACATCTAAATTTTGAGTGGTTTACAGTAATAATATTTATCTTGTTACCACAACTTTTGAACACATTTAAAAATTGCCGTATTCCTTGCTGATGCCAGGCTAAATTTCACCGTATGGTATAGTATGCATGTAATTTCATATAATATTGAATGTATTATTGTATAACTAGATATAATTCATATAAATATGCACAACGGGATTTCTCTTCATTAACAACAGAAAAAAAAATTATTCTTGATTGCATAAGACGAGATATCTTGTGACAAAAAAAAAATCTAAAACAGACAATTTTATTAACTATTCTTGATAGGTAACTTTATGCATAAAATAAAAAAAAGAGGTGATCTGGAGAAAAATCAAAAAGTTTAGATCGTTGATCAATTTTTTGCCTTCCTTACCCTACAATTGAGAATTTAGAATTTTTTTCATAAACCTGCATTCGTCACATCATTTAACTTATTACAAAAGATTAACAAAAAGAAAAAAATGTAATAAATGTATGAAATAAAAATACCTTCGTGTTACCAGACAACTTATACCTCACATTTAATGAACACAAATTAAAACGTTTCATAACAGTGTCTTATTTAGAAAAATAGAAAATGGCAAAATCGCATAGCATTTTTGTAAAATGCAAAAAAATTTTGATTTCTTTTAAAGTATTTGCGCTTTGATGACCAATGAATCTTGCACAAAAGACTTTCTCCTTTTTTTCCTCTTATCCACAGGTGATGATTTATAACAGTTTATAAACTAATTTAACAACAGAATCATGCAATTTTCTAAGGATGATTACCATAGAAAAGATTTAAAATGCCTGAAACATTTTTAAGGTTCACTACTTAACATCACACATAATGTACCCATGTAACATGTGCACAAAAAATTATTTAATTTTTAAAATATGGAGTTGCTCACCTATTTTATTTCTGATTTAAAGGGTTGGAAAAATATAATGAAAATATGTATATAATACAAATAATTTTGTTACATAATTTTATAAAATTTAAAAAAATAGAATACTTGGCATGTATTAATTTTGGAAACCTTGACCGTCTCTACCTTACATACCACTACATTTACACTTTGAAAAACATATACAAATGAATGGTTGTAAAGAAAAATATAGATTTAGAGCATATTGTAATTCAAGATCCTTCAAGAAAAGGTTTTGCATTTATCTTCTAAAAAACAATCTGATAAGAAATATTAATTTTTTTACGTTTTTTGGCTAAGTCAGTAATTTAAACTAATTCAATGTTCAATGCTACGAATGTTTTTTTATATAAAATCTTTAACAAATATATTGCTTATGAGTAGGCAAGTGCTTGAAATCTAACAAGATAAGCTTACATTTTCATTATAAATTTCTCAAAAAGACCATATAAAATAAAACTATCACATGTAAGGATGGTGCAGATAAGCTTCATAATAATAAAACAAAGGTAATAAAAAAAATACCTTTCTTCTGCATCTCCTCTTTTTCCTTTTCTGACATCTCTGTATCAGTGAGATCATTGTCATTAAATTTTTTTTCTTGGTGATCATCATTAGATTTTTTTTCTTCATCATCTTCGTTGATTGATTCAAAATTTGAATTTGTATTCAAATCATTTTCCTCAAAACCAAGATCAATGGTAGTATTGAAAAAATATGATGAAAACGGACGTATTTTTGCACCTTTTTCTGGCCCATCTAAAAGAAAAAACCAAATATAAAAAATTGAAGAATAAAATATTGATTCCACCACATAAGATTTTAATATAATAAGAAATAAGAAACCGTTGATATCCTGAACATCAGAAAAAGTAAAAGTAAAAAATCTTTATTTTGAATGACATGAATTTTTTTCATAAACCTGCATTCGTCACATCATTCAATCTATTAACCCTTAACTTATTACAAAAGATTAACAAAAAGAAATAAATGTACCTTAGCAAAAATCGAAGGTATTTTCTTTGTCACCCAAATTATAGTAAAAACAAGAGAATCTAAGAAATTCTGGAGCAAGATATTTTTTTCTTATGCTTCATATCTAACTACACGCAAAAAATCCAAAAAGTTAATGAAAATATTCAAAGGAAAATTTAAAAATACGCATTTTAGATCTATTTTAGTTCTCGTTTATCTCGTAAATCAATTTAATAAAAATTTTTCAAAAATTTTCAATGTCATCAACCTCAATAACTGCATGCAAAAATTCAGACGAAAACATAAATGGGTCTCAAAAAAGCTTGAAAATGATAATTTTTGATTTATTATAGCAATAATAAGAATTTTAAGGAAAAGGTTAATTATGCCTTATCCTTGACATCTTACTTCAAGCACAAAATACAAAAGTAAAATAAATTATAGATTTTTTGTCTATCTTCCCTAAAAGTCAGATTTTTGAAGAAAATACTCCAGGTATTTTCTTCAAAAACCTGACTTTGTCACATAATTTATCTTGTTGGCCCTTAACAAAAAATTACAATTTTCTTCGTTTATAGGATATCTAAAATTTTCTGTTTGTTTTATTCGTTTTAAATTTTATTTGCCCCGATTTTTAAAAATGTTAAAAAATTCAAAAGGTTTTTTCATTTTCATTTCACATCATTAGAAACTTGGCAAAAAATCTCACAATCCCAAAACATAAAAATGTTATGAATTTATTCGTATAAACTATAACATAAAACCTTTTCTTACCTTTATTATCTGCAAGAGAATCTTCACCAGTACTTAGTCCATCTAAAATATTGTTGAAGGAATGATCTTCAGCGATAAAATTGGGATCAATAATTTCTTTATCTATATTGATGGAATGATTTAATACTTGTTCATCTGGTTTTTCTGCTGTTTTCTCAACTTGGTAAGTTTCACTTTGCTGGTTAATAGGATCTTCAACTTCCTATTTGTAGGATAAAAATAAAATCGTATATAAATAAAGATATATATATAAATAAATATAAACAAAGATTTTTTTTCCATTGATTTATTTTGAGAAAAAGAAAAAAAATTTAATTTTCAGACTTGCATTATCCAAACACCTGTCATTTTATATA
>JAUZNK010003600.1:0-10833 GCA_035046665.1 Euphysa ruthae | reverse complement strand
GTAAGGACCCTAAAGACGTTGCTAAGGGTGTAACCAAGGAACTATAAACTGGACTAGTGTTCATAAAGTGGTCTAAATTGTCTAAAAAATATAAATTTATGGATATTTTTTGTCAGACCTGATTTAAACTATCCAAAAAATCATTTTTTTAAATTTTTGAAAATTTCGTCATTTTGAAGGGGGATACAACCTTAATATATTAAAAAAACTCTTTTTAACATTTTATTCATTGTTTTAGATACTGTTAATCATTTTCAGTAAACATAAAATAAATGCTAGGAAAAGCAAACGCTTTCATTAGACTTTTGATTATTTTATTATTAGGCAAGACTAATTAAATTTCTCGTTTTCTGAGCCATACCGACTGCATATTTTCGAAATAAAGGAAAATAATCTTATTTATTTCCAGGTATAAAAAAAATTATTTTCCTTTTTTTGTTTGAGAAAATAATATGAATTTTAGTAAAACTTTTACAATTTCTTTTTGCAGACTATATATATTTATATCTATATGGTTTTGTATATCACGTAAAATGGTTTTACGATTTTATAGCATGTCGTAAAAGCTTTAGAATTAAATGTACCATTTTCTACATGTATGTATTTTGTTTGTATTGTTTTTGTTATCTAACATTTTATCTAACACTTAACATATTTTCAGTGTTCAGTTGCACAGATTGCATCAATATTGGCTATGTGGTAAGCGTAAGCGTATCTTATTTACTTAACTATTTATTCAAGGATTTTCTTTAACAATTGTATCTGGCAAAAGTTTTCAGTAAACCTGTTTCAAATAAATTAAAAAGTAATTTTCAAGCCCAATCCCTCTAATAAGGAGTAATGGTCTATGTAAGTTTATACATGATAAAAAGAGTAATCATATTTCAATAAAATTTTGAAAACTTTGTTTTTAGGCCTAAAATGCTCTTGTTTTGGGCATTAGTAAGAAATTTGAGAAAATTTAAAAAAATCTTGTTATAAGGGCTAAACAGACTAAAAAAATTGTAAAGTTGTAAATAAATTTTATTTAGTGGGAGATGATACTGTTATATATACTACAGAGTCAAACAAGAATATTTCAACAGCAGAATCAGCAAATTTTAAAACTACTGTTATATTCAAATTGTACCTGATCATAGATAAAACTTTATTGTCATTGTTTCCTTGAACATCCTCCTGAATACATAAAAAAATGTTATAGAATGAGCTTGCTCCAAATATTATTTCATGTTCTTAAATAAAATAACTTTCGATAACTTTGAATAAAAGAAAATTCAACAACAAAGATAATTAGTTATAGTTGGGCACAAGATCAATGATTTTCTTTACCGTAAGCTCATATGGGATTTCTAATTACGCCAGAACCAAACCTGTGGGAATCTTTTGAAATAAATAGCTTGAAACTTATTGTTAAAAATATATATTAGAAATATGTTGAATAAATCAAGGAACTAAAACACTCAGCAAATTTAAGTGCAGGTTAGGGATGACTGCTCAAAATTGTCCTATAATCCTATATAACCACAACATTTTAAAGAGAAAATTTTATTAAAATAATTCAACCATGTTTTTTCTGCTTTAGTATAGTAAAATAGAGTTTTACCAAGAGATTGAATGTTATTATCTCACAAGTAACACAAAAAAATTTATGTAAGACCATTTGTAAAATCATTTTATAATGTCAATTAAAAAAAAAAAAACTCAATATTACAGCTTAAAACAAGTTTTGCACGACACAATGCTAATTTATTTTGCACAACAGATAATGTATGACTAGCACCAAAACCAAAGAGATGTGATTTAAATTATTAAATTTCATGTGGGGACAGTGAATGTTAATAGTATGAATAGTCGGGCTGGTGAGGTAGATTTGTGTAGTGTTCAGGGAACTAGGTGGAGAGATGATATCACCATGAATATAACAAGTAAATAACACATATTAATTTTTTGAGATAGGTAACTGTGCTGGTACAGGAGTTGGTATACTTTTAGTAGAAAACTGGATTGATAAAGTTTTGATTTTAATAAGGTTAATGATAAGATGATGGTTTTCAAAATAACTAGGCAAGGGTAGATTGCTTGAGGTTAAGAAAGACAAGTTTTATGATGAACTTTTTGAAATGGTAACAAAGCTAGGTGAAAAAGAAATAATATTAGTAGTAAGAGACCTCAACGGACATTTTGGAAAGGCAGTAAATAGTTATGACGGTGTCCATGGTGGTTTTGGATATGGAACAAGAAACCCAGGTGTAAGAATTTTAAAAGTTTAGTGGTACAACTGATATGGTTGTATCAAAAACACTGTTTAAGAAAATGGATAGCCAGCTAGTCACATTTGAATCTGAAAATGCAAAGATTCAAATTAACTATATATTCTAGCAAAAAGGTCAAACAGGAATTTGATAAAAAACGTAAAGAATATTCCAGGCGAGGAATGTCCCTCAGCACAAATTATTAGCGTGTGCTTTGGGCATTAAATCTGTTGTAGAAAGAAAAAAACGTTTTACCCCCACAAAAAAGAATCTGGAAGTTAAAGGACCCTGGATAGTTGATAATGTTATTAAAGAGAAGAAAAGGTTTTTAAAGAGTGCAAAAAGAGAGGTGATAAATAACAATATCTTGCAGATAATAGGACAGCAAGGTCAGTAGATATGCATCAAAGAAAAGGGCTGAGGAAGAAAGGTTCCCAAACCCTATGACAAGAGATGATAAAAGGAATGAGATTTTTAAAATGCTATGCAGATGACCAGGTCAAATCAGGATATTAGTAGCAAGTGAAGGTGTAATCCCAGCTGATTGGTAGACTAGTTCAACTGTAAATTCTTATAATGGAAAGGGGATGTTCTAGAGAGACAATTACAGTGGGCTTAAATTGCTTGACCAGGTGATGAAGGTTTTGGAAAGGATAATGTAGAGGCTAATTAGAGGAAGAATCAATATTGGTGCTATCTAATTTGGGTTCATGAAGGGTATTATTGATGTAATTTTTACAATTAGGCAGTAAAAGTAAAAGTATCTGCAAAAGAATAAGAAATTGTATTTTGCATTTATTGACTTAAAAGGCTTTTGATAGTCCCACGAGAGGTGATATGGTGTGCAATGAGGAAATTAGGAATTGAAGAATGGATTATCTCAGTTGTGAAATCCATTTAAGAAATTGCTAGAAGGCGTGTTAGACTAAATGGTTCTTTTAGTGAGGAATTTTTCGTTAAGGTTGGTGTTCATTAAGGCTCTTTTCTTAGCCATTTGCTTTTCATAATGTTGCTAGAAATGTTTTCACAGGAATTTAGAGTAGGGTGCTCATGGAAATTGTTGCATGCAGATGAACTTGTATGAATCGCAGAGAACATGAACAAGTTGATTCTTAAATTTAATAAATGGAAGGAAGGGATTGAATCTAAAGGACTAAAGGTCAATATGTCAAAGAAAAAAGTAACCGTAAATGGTAAAGAAATTGCACCACCATTGCTATCAGTTTCTATGCTCAGTTTGTAGGAGAGGTGTTGGCAGAAATTCAAACAGTTTGACTATTTTAAGCTTTGGATACACAGGCAATTTAGTTGTATAAGAGTTTCACTGACTGGAATACATGATTATAAATATAGAGTATGTTCTGGGGATGTTGTTTTATCTGGTAGACAACCACTGGATCCATTGTGTAAGTAATGATTCCTTGGAGATGACTGACAAGTTGTGCTATCTAGGAGACATAATTAGTGCAGGTGGTGGTGCAGAGGAAAGTTGTGTTGCCAGGATAAAATGTGAATGGAAAAAGTTTAGAGAACTTTTGACTTTGTTAACCTCTAAAGCGCTCTTACAACAGGCAAAAGGTAGACTATGTAATGCTTGTGTAAGAAGAGTCATGGTCTATGGTGGCGAGACTTGGGCAGCTAAGAAAAGTGACCTGAACAGATTAGAGAGAAACGATGATGGTGGTAAGATGGTAAGATGTAAGATATTTAAGGTGACACTGAAGTATAGAAAATCCTCTGAGGAGCTATGTGCCCTGAAAAGTGTTAGAGTAGTACTTCAAACAGATAAATTAAGGTGGTTTGGCCATGTTGAGAGAATGAATAGTGATAATGGGTTAAGAAATCAAAGGGAATAGATGTATATATGAACCGTGGGAAGGGTAGACTACAGATGACTTGGGAACATATTGTTAAAAATGACCTTAAGCAGAAAGGGATTCAAAGTACTAGTGCAAGATAGATTGCTATGGAAGAGTGCCATAAATAACCCGGTCTAACCCATGATAGCATGTAAAAGCAGAAGGAGAGCTAAGCATTAATTAGAAAAACTCACCAGTTCATTAGCATTTTCCTTATCTGAATCATCACCAGAATCAACATCATGCCAAATTTTGTCATATACCGATTCTGAATCTGTAAAGGATTGATCAAGTTTTTTATTAGTGCTGTCAGGTATTGCAGGATCATATAATGTAATATCTTTTATATCTCCATCTGCTACTGGCTTGTTTTTAATATCAACTTCAACTAATTTATTTTGAACATCTTCATCTGCTAGTGGCTTTGGAATATCATTTATTATCTTAACACTTGATTGCTCATCAGAAATTTTTTTTGTCTTATATTTTCGAGATGGCCTTGTAGGAATTACTGGTCTTGGTCCCTCAGGATAAATTGAAACATCATCAGGAGAAAGTGAGGGACGATTAGGAATAGTAGGGCGTCTTTTAGAGGAGGAATTAGTTCTAGGTATGTCAAGTGTTAAAATTGATTCAATTTTAAAATTACATTCAGGAGGAAGATCATCCCTACTAGGGACTGGAGGTCGAAGAGTTTCAGAATCAGTTTCACCCAAATTGCTTGGTTTAATTGCCTTATAATCACCAGAAAAATTTCCTTCATTGGAAATTTTTGATTTAATGCTTAAACGTGGTGGCTTTTGTGGTCGGACCTTTTCCTTTTTTTCAGAAAGATTTCTATATGGAGGTACTGGTCGGGATACGCTTAATGATTTTGGTGGCAAGGGTGGAGGAGGATCATCATATTCGTTGTTGTTAATCATATTATCATCTAAATCAATAAGGACACCTTCAATAGCAGGTGTTTGAAATAATTCATTTAGAATACGTTTTCTGTGGCCAATCTTTTCGATACCAATCATCTGCAACAACTCATCGTCAACTTGTTGCAAACTTTTTATATTGTGTTCAGCAAAATTACGAGCATATTCTTCAAGTTTTAATCTATCCAGAAAATTTTCAATATTTTCCGACATAATTTTACTGTATAGTTTGGTATTTCTATAAAAATACAGACATAAAAGAAATGACTACCAAATAAAAGCTCTTGCAGTAAATAAAAAAAACTATGTTTTAGCAAGGCAATTTCAAATTATTTTTCCGATCTAAGAATGCTGTAAGATTTTTAAATTTTAAATGAAAATTAAAATAATCCCAAAAAAGCTTGCGAGAGTTGTAAAAACAAATATTCTAATTATTCAAGAAAGCCAGTATAGTAGGATTATTCAATAAGATGGTGATCATCAAAAACTGAATAATTAGTTAAGAAATAAAACTTTAATGTAAAATCAAAAAAAATTGTGAAAACTAACTTATATTAAAGGGAAAACTATCGCGCTAGATAACTGGAACAGAGAATATATGTACTAGAGATAGTAATTTGTTTAAATCAGCAATCAACTAATCTATAATACTACTTGATTTAATAATAACTTGCATATATGAAATGAACTAAAACAAGGTAGGAATATCTAAACGAATATTAATTAGCTATTATTCAAAATACATAAATATGTATCTACATACGTACATACATGCATACACTGGGATAAAAATCAGCATGTGGCTCAGAGGTAGATCATACAATATTTCCATGTGTTAAACTTCTGGTTATATTGTTCAGGTCATGTTTAGACACAAGTATACTATTTTACGGTTAGAAATTCTGATAAGAAAGTTGTAAAGGATGTGAAAGTTATAACAGGCAAAGAGTGTGTTTCCTAGCATAGCTTGTTGGTTTGTAATATTGTTGTGAAGAGTACTAAGCAAGTTAAAAGAAAGTACAGGCCAAGTTTGGAATCTGAAAGAAGAGCATGTAGGTAGACATTTTAGTGCAACAGTTGATAATGGCAATGCTAAATGTACGTAGGCTTTACTAGAAAGGTTGACTAGTATATAAACAGTAAAATTACACAGAACATGCATAGAAGTTACACGGAACATGCATAATCAAGGTGAGGTTGAATCAGTGCATTGCATAGAGCACGCTTTAAGGCTGGTGTTAAAAAAGATTGTCCTATATATAAAAATTTAAGTTTGGAATTAATTATATTTAAAACATAACGACCTATTGTCTCTCCATTCAGGGTATGATCTAATAAGCATACTAGGTATTTGACTGAAGTATGTTGTTTAATAGATGTGCCTATGTAAATCCTACTCAAGGGATCTGCTTTTTTAGCTTTCATTTTAGATGATAAGAGGATACAATCGTTTTTTTTTTTTTTTTTTTTTTTAGTTCTTTAAAGTGCACACTTAGTTTGTTATTGACAAACCACTTGGTTTGTCAAATAACAAAAGGTTGGAAAAATTTCTGTTTTAAACATTTTCTATTTCTTTAAAATCCTTATGGTGGAAAATTAAGCAAGACATCTGTGTAAAGAAGCAATTCATAGTAAGTCTAGTGCTTGTTTCATGTCATTAACAAATAAAAAAAAACAAGAGATCTTAAAATTGATCATCTGTGTACTGAAGCCCCATGAAATTATTGAAGTGCCCATATACAAACAAAGGGATGTTTTTTTTCACTTGTGTCAAAGCTCATGGTGAAAAATTCAAGAGCTTGGCTTCTCCCATGCTACGATACTTAGATGATGATGAAATAAAGTTATCTTGTGGTATCATAGATGGTCTTGCCTTCCTTCCTGTAGAAAGGGTTTCTGATGCAATGCATCTATTGATGAATGAAACCCAAACTGGGTTTTAACCCTTTGCCAAGTACTTTGACATGACTTATGTTTCTGAAACATTCTGCCGTATAGCACAACCCAGTCAATACGCTGTTCAAAAGAATACTCCACCTCTTTTTCCACCTCAAGTTTGGAATGTTAATGAAGCTACTAGAGAAGATGGAGTACTTGTCTCGAGGTTTTTTATCTGGAGGTTTTTGTCTTGGGGGATGTCTCTACATCATAGCAGCAGTTCAAGAAACAGAAAAAGTTCAGTTGAGCTAAAGAGTTAAGCCAGGAGAATGGAATAAAATAACGCTGCAAGAAAGTGCAGATATGATAATTAAATCAAGAAAAACATAGCACGAGGTGATAACAACAGATTTACAGCTGAGGATTTTGATTTTAGATTTAATCTGTCTTGAACTTGGCAAAAAACTTTTAAAACTTTCATGGTGTTTAAGATCTGATATTATGTATCACCTGGAACACTTAAATCATTTTATTTTTTCTTTATTTTCATCTTATCTTACTTACAGTGGTCTTTAATCGTATTAACGTTCTACAAAGTAGTGCTATCAGAATCATTACAGTTTCGCCATTTTGATTTGATATTCAAGCTAAGTTTTCAGAACTAAAGATCCTGACTTTTCCTGGTTTTGTATACCTTCACAATTTTTTACATTTTTTTTTTTTATTATTTTTCAAAACATTGTTTGCCCTCTTCTTCTAAATTCTTGGTTAAATCTAATGAAATTTATAACCACTTTACCAAAAATATAGAGTCAGGTAAGCTACATGTATCAGTTTTTAACATACCCAAATATGGTAAGTATTAAGAAACAATGCATAACTGAATGGAACAAATAAATTCCCAATATTAGGGATAAAGCATCAATAAAATATCCTCGTATCAAAAATATTCTTCACCTTAGAAGAAACCAGATAGAGAATATTTGTTTCTATAACAGAATCTTTCCCATAGATACCCTGGTCTTTTTTTCTTTATTTTTCTTTAACTAACTTTTATAATTTTAAAAGCGAATGTTATATCGTAATAGCACTAAAGATACAATATGTTGTCAGAGGAACAATTCCGCAAAAGAAATTAATCCCTTTAAGGATACAAGTCTGAAGGAATTTTTAATATTTAAAATTTTAATATATCCTCCATGTGTTTTTTTGTTTTTTTTTTAATATGGAGGATACATTAAAATTTTGAATATAGGAGATTTAAATATTCTTTTAGATGATATTGTGTTAATGTTGTGTTTCCTTGAATATTTGACTCACTAAAGCTCCAGATGTGCAGTAAGTAATATAGTTAGTATTATTATTTAATTGTTGTGATGCGTTTATCAAAACACAAAATATATTGATTTGATTTGATAGTATCTGAAACAGATAGGTTATGAATATAAAGAAGCATTTTTTAAACTAGTGCATACAGCCTAATAATTGTGCAAATTAAATAATTTGGTGGTGATCTGCTTCCAGTCACACATTGTATGGTCTTGAGTAGGTATCACTGATAGTGTCAATTCAGCTATATATATCGAGTCTCTCTTTTGGTGATCCTTCAAAAACTTAGTATATATAACTTATATAAGCAATATAAAATATAGTATAGACTAAAGTAGGTACGAGGAAAACATGTTAATTTTGAAGTTTTACACAAATAGATGCAAAAATATTTCTGAAAATCAAAATCTGAAATTTTCAGAATTGGATGAATAAAGTGGTTATGACACATTTTTGTCATACACTGGATGGGCAGTATTTTGCATTTTAAATTTTACTTCATTGTCATAGGCCTATTCATGTTACCATAATTACCAGAAAATAAAGAATAAAAAACGTCTATCTATAAAGCTTCGCTGAAAATTTTCTGTTGAAATACCTAGCTAGTTTGATCCACCAAATCTCTAAAACATTAAACAGAACATGATACTTGTTCCAGCAATGAACATAAATATGGCAACGTCGGTCACCCATTAAATAAAACACACAAAAACTACGAGCAAAATTATGGATAAATTGAAGTAAAATATAATCTATAATTAGCGGACATCAATGGGAAATAAGATTTTTTTCTGCTTATTGGAAGTGTCTGTTGCTGCTCTTTGGAAAGTTATGCATTTTTTTCCAGTTCTAAAAAATTTTAACATACGCTACATTGTTAATGTTACTCAACTGTATTAACAAAATATCAACAAAAAAAACTATTGAAAAGGAAAAAAAAACAACAATGAGCAATGTTTATGAAAACACAAGAAGTAATAGAATTGTCTAATGGGCCGTTTATTTAAAATAGTTCTTAATCGATTTCAGCATTTTGCTATTTATTTTGATTATCTCTAGCTTTTCTTTTAACGAAACAAATTAGTTCCTTTCTTCTTCGTTGAGATCATTGAGATTGATAAGCATTTCAATCATCGACAATGCTTCTTCTCTGCTTACTTCAACCTCAGCAAATTCTTTACCGTAATTCTCATCACTTTCAGAAACCTTTCCGGAGATTTTCAGCAACACACTTTTTGACACAACTTTCTTTACAGTAAACCATATCGGCATTGAATATTGGCAGAGAGCTGCATATTTCGAAATCGATATATTCTTCTGTTGTCATGTCACATTCTGAATCAGCAACGAGTTCCTTCAAAAGCGCATCTAATTCCTAATCAACTATGTCTTATTCACTCCCACTCTGTCTTTCTGAAATAATTTCACATTTAGCAAAATAGTTCTTTATTGTGGTGACGCTAACCTCCTTCCAAGCACCCGCCACCCATGCGATGGCTTGAAGAACATTAACTCCTTTTGCAATTTCCGAAGCAATTAAATCTTTTAAATGTGCAATAACGTAATCATTAACTTCTTACGATGCTGTGAAACTTTATAATTCTAGAATCAAGTAGTTGCAAACATGACGTTGTATTCTTGGAAGATATATAATTTTTACGTTGCTTTCGATATCGATTAAAGAAGAGGGTAAACAGCGGCGCTATCCAAAAGCAACATAACTTTCCTCCCCTCTCTTACCATTTGACGGCTTAAGGTGTCAAGGACGCTTTCCATAATATATACTTGCATCCAAGACTTCGGATCATCAAGTGAGACACTTCAGCAAACGCATCAGGAACACTGGCCGACCTTAAACATCTTGGTTTTGACATCGCGAAATCACAATTGGCTTACAAAATTTTGCTCCATCTGCACTGAAAAAAATTGCAAGAGTGGTCCTTTGCTTTGATTTTTCCTCCTTTGGTTTTTTTGTCTTTCGTGCCAATCCTTTGGATGGCAAAGCTTTCAAAAAGCACCCACTCTCATCCATATTCCAAATATCTTTCTGATCGCAGCGTTTCATAGTTTTCCTATACTTTCCAACCACGAATTGACTGCTGTTTGTGAAACGTCATGAGACTCATCATAAATCTGTTTTTATTTAATGCCATGACTAAGTTTTCATTTATCAAGTCAGCCATCTGATGCTTTTAAAACTATCTAATTCAGGTTTATTTAAAGATCTGGGGGGATGTAGGCTTTCTTTAGGGTGATGCCTACATTTAAATCCTCTCCATCCCTCCCAGCAAAGCCCACCATTGTTGGGTTGTGCAGAGAAAATTTTGAAATTTACTTTCTTTAGATTGCCTGTAACAGAGTATAAAAGCTTACTTATTCATTTTGTTGCTTCCAAAAATCTACTAAAACCACATTTTACATCAGCTACATTACAGTATAATCGACCAGTAACACTTAGGGGGATTAGCACAAACCAGCACGGAAACACAGTATTGGAAATGTATATATGTATATATACATGTAATAATGAAAGTTGCTACATAGCGGTTCAATGATGAGAAGGTCGTTTCGTTGAGCGAATTTCGTAGGCAC
>JAUZNK010003599.1:0-10835 GCA_035046665.1 Euphysa ruthae | reverse complement strand
ACGCATGACTCACTACTACAGTAGTGAGTCATGTGTTTCTTATTTCGACGATAAAAATGAGACAATATTGTTCACAGTCGCGAGTCCAGACATCATATCTGCAGTTCTAGTTCAAAAATCAAAATATAAACAAGACTTCAAAATTATTTCAAATTCTTCAAGAGCGCTTACAAAAGCAGAAATGAATTACACGCAAATCGAACGCGAATGTTCAAGTGTAGTTTACGGTTGCGAGAAAAATCGCCTCTACTTACTTGGACGTCATTTTATAATCTACAGTGATCACAAAGCGTTAATAAATATTTTGAGTAATTCGAAAGCGATAGTTCCACTTAGAATTGAAAGATTAACTTTGCGGTTACAAGGCTATAACTTTCATTTGGAACATATTAAAGGTGATGATAATATATGTGATTATCCTAGTAGATTCCCTTATGAAAAGGCAAACGAATAATTTAGTAAAGAAAACGAGAATTATATTAATCTAATCAGTAACTATTCTCTTCCAAAAGCGATAACATTGAAGGATATAAAAAACGAAACTAAAAACGATAAAATTCTTCAACACGTTATTGAACTAATTAAAAATCAGAATTGGAATGATCTTGACAAATCGAATGAGTTTCAAAATTTAAACAAAGGCGAAACCTCAGAGCTTCAAAGATATAAAACATTTAAAAACGAATTGACATTAAATGACACTCAAAATAACATTGTATTGTCATACCAAAATGTTTTCATAACATAGCAATTAATTTAGCTCACAAAGGTCATCAAGGTATATATAAAACAAAGGCTATTCTTCGATCTAAAGTTTATTTTTAAGATATGGACAAACTTGTTGAAAATAAAATTTTAAATTGTATTCCGTGTCAAGCTGTTACAAAACGTAGGGAATATGCTCCGTTAAGTATAATCGATTTACCTAAAGAGGTTTGGGACACTTTAAACGTTGATTATTTAGGACCATTTCCAAATGGATACTATTCATTAGCTATTATAGACCAGAGATCAAAATTTCCGATAGTAGAATTTGTAAAGAGTACGTCTACTTTTAAAATTATCCCATGTTTAAATCGAATTTTCAGCATCTTCGGTTTTCCAAAAACTATAATATCTGATAATGGCCCTCCGTTTTCTTCAAATGAATTAAAAACATTCTTTAATGTACGAGGCATAAACCATTGACGTATAACACCTTACCGGCCTCAAGCAAATGCAGAAGCAGAACGATTTATGCAACCATTAAAGAAGGTTTTACAAACAGCTTACACCGAGAAGAAGAATTGGAAAGAAGAAGTTCAATCATTTTTTTTTGGTTACAGTACAGCACCACATGCTACTACAAACATTCCCCGTGCAGAACTAATGTTCAATAGAAAAATAATCTTTTCGATACCATCGATTAATAATGAAATTAATCGATATGAGCATAGCAAAATCGATAAAAATGACGAAAAAATAAAACAATACAACAAGCGATACATAGACAATCGTAGAAATGCTAAGGAATCGAAAATTGAGATTGGTTGGGTGTTGCAAACCAACACCCTACACGGTACTAAACAAGAAAGACACCATGGCAACTGCATGCTCTGATCACGACAACCACAATACTACACGTAATATATCACACTACAAAAAAGTTTCAGATACAGCAGTACCACCTGTAAATATAAAAAAAGAAGAGGAAGATTATATAGATTCAGACAGTAACAAAAATCAAATAGAAATGAATCAAAATAACCCTCCACAATTAAAACAATACCCAATCAGGCGAAAGCGACTTTAAATGAGTAGAAAATGTTTTAAAATGATTGTCTTAAAATAGCTAACATTCTTATAAGTTAAAAATTGAAATTTGACTCAGTTTAAAAATCTCTGTTTTAAAACAAATTTTCTGCTGTTGTTCTTTTGTTTTATTTAGAATACCCTCTACATCTCAGCAACTCGATTACGTAAAGATGGGGAAGATGTAATGTATAACAACCCTTAAAGGCGATGAATGAACATGTTTCATATAGCAATTGGTAATGCGAAGAAGCATGAACCAATAGAACGGTAAATGGACATTACGTCATATGAACGAGACATTCACATATACTAGAACATGAACTAGTAGAGTTAGTTAGAACGGTGAAATTGATGAGATGGTAATAAAATTATTAATATAAAGTATATTTATTTTTCATACTATATCCCTACATTACAGACATTTTAATTTACTCGCTTGCAGATCTTCTTCAATCTGCCATTTACATTTAAAAGGAACGCGAAATAATGAGTTTTTTTGGCGAGAATTTATGATCCTGTTGGACTAATAAAACCTGGTAGTTGTCGTATATAAAAACTTATTTCAGAAGATTTTTATAGCCAAGATTGGTTGGGAAGAGAGGATTGATGGCAAGCTGTTAGAAGATTGGTCTATTTTACATAATTTTGCGTCTGCTTCTCAGCTTAAAAAACCTCGCTGGTATTTAAACTTTAACACCAATAAATCAAATAACATTAACTATGAACGGCATTGATTTTCGAATACATGCATTTCTTCTTATAGTTGTTGTGTATATCTTAGATGCCTTATAAATGATAATTTCCGTCATGCCTCTTTAATTGCCTCCAAGTCTAGTGTTAATCCGATTAACAATTCTACAATTCCTAGATTAGAATTTCATGCTATATTTCCTTCACCTAAATTTATGCCAACTGAATATCATGAATAAAAAACTTTGTATAATATCTCAAACGTTACTTGCTGGACTGATTTCACTGTTTGCTTACATTGGTTTAATAACATCTGATATAATTTCTCGTCGGATTACATGTGACAAACTAATTGACAATTTTTCATCGTTTTCTGGTCCAGATTTCTTGAACAATATTAACATTAAATGGACCTTTTTTGAACACATAAAACATTCAGATGAAAACTTAGAAATTTTTTGTATTTTTTTGCTAATTCTGTTTGTTGTGTCAATCATGAGTTTTTAAATAATAGTGAATTTACTAGTTATAGACGTTTACTCCGAGTCATCTCATAGGTGTTACGATTGATCGGGAACTTCAAATCACGTATGTCTAAGAAAGATCTTGCAGTTGGACCCGTGTCAGTGAATAATATAAACAATTCGCAAAATCCCTGGATTCAGTATTCTAAGCATGGTGTGATGGATGACATAAAGTACAAACTGTTAAAGAATGATTTACGTCTGTTTGTTAATGATCATGAAATTTTGCGTCGTGGCCGTGTGGAAAATGCTTCATGACTATGATAGCAAGTTTCCCATTTTTATTTTTTTGATTTTTATTTTGTCGAGTTGATTTTTTTATTATCACAAGCTAGTGATATACAATGGTACCAAAGAGACAATTAATTCACTACAGTCTCGATTTTAGATATCCAGGTGAAGGAAGCTTGTCAAAAGTGTTGTTAGAAAGTGTGTTATTTGTAGGCGTGTAGGACCTTATTGTTATTCACCATCTCCTCCTTTACCTTATACTGTGCAAACAATCACTATGCCTTTAAGTGCACAGCGGTTGATTACACAGGACTACTTTATGCAGAGGATGTTTACGGTAGTCAAAGTTCATCTAACAGGGTCTATATTTTAATTTACCTGTTGTAACACAAGTTCCATTTTATTAGATGTTATATGCGATTGTTCTGGCCAATTGTGTCGAAGTACTGAGACGTTTAAATGGAAGAAGCAGTGTTCCAGAGCAGAAATTGTTCGACAAGTGTTCATAATTTGCTTCGGAAGAAGTGCAGCGGTTTTTGGCAAACGTATCAATAAAGCGGAAATTTAACTTTCTTACTGCTTCGTGGTGGAGAGGGTTATTCGAGAGCATTGTTCGAATGCGAAAAGATTTTTAAAAAATTCGTTGTCCAATTCTAGTGTCAACTGCGAAGAATTACTCACACTGCTCAGTGAAATAGAGTTAGTTTTGAACAATCGTGCATTGACATATATTTACAATGAACCTGGCGATGAGCCGAATTTTACGACGAGGAGGCAGTGTGAGCCATGATAGAAATATTAATGAACAAAGTTTACATAACCAAAGAAAGCGTTTATTTGATTTATTGGAATAAGTGAAGATAAGGTGCCGAACTGAATATTTAACGGAACCACCAGAGTTCTACAAAGCGAAACGAAGTTCAGGTGAAGAGAGCAAATTTCATTTTTAAGACAAATGAATTAATTAGAAGATAGAGCATTTTGCTCAACAGAGTTATTTTTGCTATTGCTATTTTAGACCTAATTTGACCTCTTCTGAGAGTATGGACTTTGTACCATTTATTTTCTACGGTTTAAATATTTTTGAGTCTTCTGGTAAAACTGCAATTTTTAGTTAGTAGTGAATTTGACACTAAAAATTATAGTTAATCTCATTTCAGTTTAACTTCGTCCATGCATGTTTTCTTTGGACTGAAATCTTTAATGTAACAATGAAATGTTATAAGTTTAGCTTTAGAGTTACTAAAAGTCACAAGGTTTTCTTTATTTAACCATTCGGTCAGGATTATGGATGAAATCCTCGCCAATTCCTTCATGAGGGTACAGTTTCTTGGTTTTGGCCGAATATATTGTGCTTTTGCGAAAATTATCATCAAATGACTTTATAATATGGTCTCAAACATCACAAATAAAGATCAAAGACAGCGTTAAGGATCACAGGATTCAGAAATGATGGTAATATTACTCAAAGTAAAATCGTTTTTTACCTCATTCAAATCTTTACACATTAATCGAGCTGCTGGCTGATCCAATCCGTGATCACTCTTTGCACATTAGTAGTTAATCTGAAAGAACGGAAACAGTATAGTGCCTCTCAAGCGAAAGTAATATTTTTAAGATTCTTGAAGTCTACCGATTGAAGAAATCATAATAAAAAATTAAAAGGGCAAAAAAGTCGCTTTTGTTTTCATACATGTTTTCAATTGAACAGATAATTTTGATCAGCAGACAATTATAGGAAGAATGAATACGAATAGGTTGATGTTGTTAATAATTTTAAGAAAAAGGTTATGATTTTTAATTAAAGAAAATTAAAACGAATTTGATTGAGAAAAATATTTGAAGAGAGATGAAGCAGAGGACAATATCAACTACTGGTAAAAGATTTATATATTTTTTTAACTACGAGTAGTTTTTTAAGTTTTTCTAATGACACCGAACACATTTGAAGAACTTTTATTGTTCGTAGGACCGTATATTGCAAAACTGTCTGTCATCCACGAACCTATCAGGACTCAGTGTCAGGTTATATAATTTAAGGATAGAGAAATTTAAAAATATTTTCTATATCTCTCTGTCTCCCGGTATATTATGTTGTATCCCCTTATATTTTTGGGTAAACTAGATCTACATTGGTGGAGCTAATATTTGGGCTAAATTTCAAATTGGGCACATTACGGAATGCGTTTTAATTCGAATAAAGCAATAAGGACACTGATTGGGTGGTTCTCGGTTTTAGCTTTTTTTTTTAGACGAGACGTTTATTTATGTAACATTTTAAAACTGGTAAACTAGAAATTAAAAGAAATATATTCGAATTTTGAAAATTGTTAAAAACGGAACTATACTATACAAATAAAAGTTAATGTAAAAATTGGAACTTCGTATTGATACTAAAGGAGGCGTTTATGAATTTATTAATTTATTAGCGTCATCGATATGTCGGACCGTGGATAGATCGGACCATTGATAGGGACCCATTTTATTCTATACCATTCAAATAGTGATGAAGAAACCAGTATAATTATAACTTGCAGGCAGGTGCAAGGAGTCTATCATAATGCCTAAAATAATGTACATGTTACTAATCTTCCGTTTGAAATAGAGTCTTTTGTTTTTTTAACTACAGATCACCCGATTAGCTAAAAACCTCCAGTTAAAAATATATGTTGACAAATTTGTATAAAAATTGTGTTAAAAAACTCTTTGTTATTTTTTTATAAACTCGGTTAACGTTTGTATAATTTACTTCTTGTTTCGTTAGTGTCGTTGAAAATTATAAAAGATTATAATCATCATGATAACACATGTCAAAGAGACAAAGTATGCATTTAGACATAGAGAAAAGATCAAAAGATTTTTCATATTAGTGATTTTATAACAATCATTTATCACCTGAAAGTTAAAACAAGCATCATGAACTAATTATTGGTTTGAAAGTATTAAAGAAGTCAAGAGACAGGAAAAAATGTAGAAATGTTTCGAAGGGAAGACCTAAGAAGAAAGATTTCTGTTTGTCAAATGTTCTGCCGACATAGCTGAAAAAAAATATCACTGCATTTTTGTTTTCAGGACGATATCAGCTTGCACTTGAAACCCTCAGGTCATAGAAAACAACGTAATCAATATAAGACACCCTGGTCTGGTAAAGCTGTTCAAAACTCTTTGTTCTCAATTATTTTCGTCACGGGACACAAACCCGATGCATAGATATTTTCCCGCTTGCTCGATTTATTATTATTGGGCTCAAAAAATCAATCGGCCTTGGGCAGCGTATATTAAATGTATCTAAAAACGTCTTTTCGCATCCCAAATACAGGGAGCAAGATTTTTTATTTGAATAAGCGTTTTAATTTATAACAATTTCAAATTGCATTATTACCCAGTTTTGAATCTCGCAGTTATCGCGAAATCGACACCTAAATACCACTCTATCGTGTGTTATCGTTTTATTAGTAATAACAGCTATGCACGAATAAAAATAAATCAAAATCATATAATGTAATAGTGTATTACATGTTCAGACTTATGTTAACAAAAATTTCCCAAAATAAAGTATAGTTTTTATTCAAATTCGAAAGTTTATCGATAATTACCGTTTGCTATCGATTTTACTCATTTTAACAGCTGGAAATGTGTAATAAATAGAGGTTGTGGCCTTTTATTTTTTAATAAAAGACTTTAATTTAATTAATTAGTAATTAGCATTATGTTGTTTTTTTTGTATCAAAAGAATAAAAATTTATCGAGTTATTGATTTTTGACAAAAGTACTCTGTTTAACTTTTAAAAAACTATAAGCCGAATTATATAAGGAATATAAAATGTAAATTTATAAGGAAATCTCAAAGAAGGTAAAACACAGAATAGATGCTAGTTATCCAAATTTTTTGTCAAGCACGTCTTAATATTAGAAAAAAATGTCCACGTCACCAAAAGTTATTCAATATCAACGTGAATATCTACATCTGAAGAGTTAAGAGCAGAATCGTCGTCTTCTTCACTTTCACAGTGAGTTTTTTGTTTAAGTAACCATCACATTGGCGCAAAATAGTACAACGAATGCCGTTTTTCCGGAAAGAAAAACTCGTTGTAGTACATGACCTTTTACATTAACACGTCACTGCCTTAAAAGGGCTTTTATGGCTGGTCTTCTGTCTATCCAGTTAATAGAGAGACTTCCATCTGCATTTTGTGACCAACCATGATCAAAAAGATTATATTGTGTATTATCAGAACAAACTGATCGTTTCCAAGGGCTTGATAGTTCGCAGTTGAATGTGTTTCGGAAGAGAATCATCATTAGGAGGGAGGGTTTCTTCAAAAAAATCAACTTAAACATTAGAAGCCGAGCTTTTTTCACACTATTCAAGGCTTTTCAGCTATACAACTGCAAAAAAAATAATTTACAGAAGTAAATTGCTTGAACTTGTTGTTTATCCCCAAGAGAGCCAAGTACACTTTCGAAATCTTTCAATCTCATGGTTTCCCAACAACTTTTCCTTTTCTAAAAACTAGCTTGCTCTGTCACAGGCTAAATAGTAAAATAACTTAACTAAATAAAAATAATGTTAAACGATATACAAAAAATATATTTGAACAATTATCTCTGCTAGTGTCTCAATATTAACTAAAGATAGGTTTATCGTAAAAGTTAAGGTTTTCTGTGTTAAGTGAGAGTACATGTGGATACTATAAAAAGATATCTATGATAATAATATAATAACAGATCCAATGGCTTTTCTGCTTTAATAGTCATCTATTTATATGTAAAGGAATGAAAACCAATAACAGTTTCTGTAAATCCAATGGTAGTTGCTTTCTTATTGTTCGGATATCAGTAATCCGGTAATTATCGCGGGTACCAGTTCACACAAATATTTCTGTTTTTGCTACTTTACCGAATATGACTAGTACGAGCTTCATGGCTTTTATCATTACCATAACATCAATAATTATATACATATATATAGCCTAAAAAATGCAAAGTGTGAAAAAAACTCTTTAGTTTCAATTTTTTCGTTTAATTCTCTTTATTTTGTTTCTATCAGTAAACCTTTGATAGTATTGTCGATGGTAAAACGAAAAGCAACTTTTAAAATTTGTTTTTCGTCCTCAATTCAAAAAACATTAAAAGTATTGTCTGCTATTTTACAGCGATGACAGTCCGTAAAAACTAACTCTTTTTTAAATGAAAAACTGGCGTATTGATAAATTTGTAAACTTTTTTAGGTTGCAAGGACTAACATTTTTCATAATGAATCAAGCATGATTCCTGCGCCATTTTATTTGTTTACAAACAAAATAAAAATTATGTTTTCTGCCGAATGATATTTTTAAAGAGTTTTCTAGAAGAAAAAGTGTTCGGCAAAATATGTTATTTTATAAAAAAAAAAATTGTGCAAGGTCGCGGGTGTTTTTTTTTCTTCAAGTTCTAGAAACATTCTGTAAATAATTGTCTGTTGTACTTTAACTGCGGGTATAGGCAGCTGTGAACAAGTTGATTCTGCTTTTTTTTATCCATATAGAACTGTTTATCAAAAAAAAAATATTCGTCACGTAATGTCGGGTACGAGGTGAAACGTAAGCTGGCAATCTCGGTTTTGAGATTGTGCTTACAACGTGAAATAAATATCAAGCATTTTTGAATTTTTGAATTTTCTTTGCAAGATTTTAAAAGAAAGAAAATGAAAGAATATTGCGAGCGTCCAGAAAAACTTAATCGCTATAACTCCCTTTACATCTTTACTTCCCTACGATAGCGACCTTTTACTGAATTAAGTAAATACCAGATAAGGTATATAAATTGAATGCAGCATTTTTAAATAAAACATATAAAGACTTACTTTCGAAAATTTACATTGGTCAGGTGTTTGTAATATTAGCCTATGTTTTAAAACATGGCTTATGATTCTAAGCTTTTTGTCAGCGAAATGTCTGCTGCATGCAAATTATCTAAGCCTTTGAAAAAAAAACGATATTTCTTGTTTACCACATCCTTTCGTGTTGGAAATATTAATGAATGATTTGAGGGAAAATAAATAAAAATTTTATGCTAAGATCTTGTTGGCAAACACGCACCTAAAAAAAGATTACTTAAAGCAATGTTAATGGAACATAAAAGATGTGTATTTACTCCATCCAGTTAATATACAACTGTGATAAAAAAAAACAATGTCAGGATATAGTTTATGAATTTGTTTTTTTAGATTAATTTAATGTCCACAATAAAAAAAACAAGCTAAAGCGTAGTACTTACTCAGTGGGAGATTTGCAAAAATTCAATTGAGAACTAATCGCAATACAAACTAAGAAAAAATAATAAACCCTCTCGAGAATTATATCAAAGTGCTTAATTAATTAAAAGCTCATTTTGAGGAAATATTCAGATTTTTACATAGATGAAAAATCCGTTAAGTGAGACTGAAGATGAAAGATCTGTTAAGTGAGAGTGAAGATGATTGATCTATAATTACAATTGAAGATGAAAGATCTGTTCAGTGTAACTGAAGATGAAAGATTTATTAAGTGCAATTGAAGATGGAAAATCCGTTAAGTGCAACTGAAGACGAAATATCGGTTAAGAGCAACTGAAGATGAAAGCTCTGTTAAGTGCAATTGAAAATAAAAGATCTGTTAAGTGAAACTGAAGACGAAAAATTTGTCAAAAAGTTAAGTGAAACCGATGAAAGATCTGTTAAGCCCAACTGAAGGTAAAACTTTTATCCTTACGCGCAGGTATCTTCGCTCCTTAGATGTTAAGTCCATTAGTTCAAGACAATATATAATGCTATGGTTTAAAAATTGAAGAACAAAAAAGTGTATTTATAGATTTTTTGCTGGTGTGACGTTGCAGAATTTTTTTAGTGTGCAACGAATAAATTAACATAATTGAGGTTTATATGAGTATTTTATCTGATTGGTGTATTGAACAAAACGGTTATATTAGATATAACCACATGTCTTAAGAAGGTAATACGAGGTAGAGATAAGAGGACGTAAATATTATTGAAACAGGCTCAAAATAAATATTACTGTTTGAGATTAAAACAAATGCATTTGATTTGATGTCTTACAACACAGGCTTTTAAGCTCTCGTAACAAATTGTTTTAAAACAGATTCGTGTTTTGCTCTTGAAAAATTATATCAAGATTATGTGATTGAAATTGAATTCTTGACTTGGAATTATGTATAAAGCTATGTGGTAAATGTAGTCTTAGCATAGGTTGCGGCCGAATTAAATTAGATTCTCGTACAATTACACTTATCTCGTATTTCGTACGATCTAGATTTGGAGATTGTAGACCTATACGTTTTATCAACAAGAATACTGATGCAGTCAGTACCTAATTAGGAAATAAAAATCATTAGTTTTTAATTTTTTAGTTTTTAATTTTAATTCTTTGGTTTTTGGGAATTTGGAATTAAAAACCACTCGGATAAATATTTTGATAAATATTAGATAAATATTTGAATGGGATCATGACGAACTATATCTAAAGAGGTAAGAAATGTCTCTTTGATCTTATGTTTAAATACGTTATAGTTTGTGGTTGATTTTATTTCATTAGAAAGCCTGTTCCATATAATGGGACC
>JAUZNK010003598.1:0-10835 GCA_035046665.1 Euphysa ruthae | reverse complement strand
TTGGGAAATAAATGTTTTGGAGAACAACTTTCATGGCCGAAATCAAAAAACCAAACGTCTGCTAAAATTCTAAAAAAACTGCGAAATTAATTCCCTATTTAACGCAAAAATTAACTAAGTGTATGCTTGTATTTCAGAGTTTTTTTGAAGGGTTTTTCTTTATACGTACAGTATACAACTTTCTATTACATATATCAAATTTCTTTATCACACGGGTGGAAAATCTATGTCTTAAGATGAAAAATAATTTCAACTTTATCTAAACATCGTTCAAGGCCATACTAGTATAGTTTAGCCTTGTATGCATCGTTCCATATTTTATGTGGAAGGTATGTCCAAACATTACCAACAATTTTTTATTCTTTATAAAAGTACTTTGTTTGGATATGCATATTTTTTGTGGTGTTGTAAAAAGCTTATAAGACACATCAGTCCTATACTTACATAATTTCAAAAAAGATTTTTCTAGGCCAAGATAAATTCATCTGGCATTAATAAATTTTCATTCCCCATATAAAAACTCTGTGAAAAACTGTACTTAGTGAGCTCTTAAACACGAATTGTAAATGATATCCAATTTTAACTCCATATGTTAACTACTTTTTTTTTACTATTTCAAATTCTTTGTGTTGGTAATGCTGCTAAATTCAGAAAGTGCCAAAAGTTGTTAAAGAACTTTATTCCAAAGTAATTTAACATAAATATAGAAATGAACTCATATTACCCCAATATATCCATGTCTCAGGTAGGCAAAAATATATACAGAACATTTATGTTAAATTTATGTTAAAATGTTCAGTTTTGGTGGAATACAAAATATAGTTTTAAGCAGATTCGCTTTCAATATTACCACTGCAAATTGGATTTGTGTTATGGAGAAAGTTGGGCACAAATTTGAGCCAAGAGAGAAGTTTAGAAGGTTTAGACTGTAAGGATCTAGTATAGCCTAGTCTAGTTTATTAAAATAGTATCCGGTTTCAGATGGCATAATTTTCACAAGAATATTTTGAATATTGATACTGATGTTGAGCTAAGCAGTTTAAGTTCAAGACGGTTCCAAGCTTAAATGCAAATTGGAAAAATTAATTTGAATGTTAATCTTAATCTGAGTGTCCTTAACAAAATAAATTTTAACGCTGGACATTGCAGGATATGACTTTAGAATTTAATTTCAAAGACATTCAGGTTAATGGTATAGTTTTTCACGGGATGACCTTATAACTTTACCAGTAGTTGCTAAGGCAGCTTTATAATATAAAAATTTAAATTTTTGTGGAAACAAAATAATCGTTATCCGCACAGTTGTGAAGTTAGATATTGGCACCATAATCACCACTAGTTTAATTTCAGTTCAATTTTCCATGCTAGCAGAGATAGAAAAAAGCGTAAAACACTAAAAACTCTGTCTTTAAAATTTTTTACCTAGCTTCCTGGCTGTTTGGGTTTCAAACTTCTCCAAACTTTTGTACCGCTCATCTGATTTTATACCCTGCAATCTAAAAGATATTTATTTGAAAGCTTAATAATTTTACATTAAATAAATTGTCACATCATATCAAAATTGCAAAAATATATATTTTCATATAAATATTTACATATTTGTATATATACAGCCCATTTCACATTTTTGAATTTTTTTTTTTTTAATTTCGTTTTCAGCTGCAATTTCTTCCAGCCATTCTAATGGCGGAGGAGGTAAGTCTAAAAAAATTAATTATTTTTTAAAAAACATTTTTTGGAAGTGAAAATCTTTATTATGTATTTATGAAATATTCTCTAATGTTTTTTTTGTCTAAATTTATTTATTTTTTGATGATTCTTTAAAATGATTAACTTCGAATCAGTTAAAAATTTCTGGTATGACAACTAAAATTTTCTACGGTTATTTATTTTTGTTGAAATTCTCTGAAGGCCAGGTTTATGATTGCATTAAATTGTTACAAATAATCATAAAAAAGCAATTTTTTTTAGACAGCAAATTTTAAAACATACCCAAATGCCAATTTTTAAAAAGCTCTATCGCCCTTACATTATTACTACTATAATTGCCGTTGCTGTATCGACATATCTCTTTTTTAACGTCCATTTTTCATGCTTGCGTAGGTCGGCAAATAAGTGGAAAGGGGATAGTCCAATGTTTTCAAAAGTTTATTACCGAACTCCTTTGCAACTTTCTCTTTTTGTACTTCAATAAATTCAGGTGCCGAATCTGATTTTATTTTCTGTGATCTAAAAGATGTTTATTTATCATCTTAATATTTGTAAAGTCATTAAATTGTCACATCAATAATTAATATGCGGAACAGAAACCAAAACCGGAAGGCGGCGGTACGAGTTTTTTTGGTTTTCACTACTGGACCTGTGAATCTCCGTTTATACACCGGAGAACTACCCGAACTCACTCAACCTGCATGTTGGAGATTGGTCTGGCTTCACAAATACATGGCTTCGTTAGGTCGAAAGGAATATGTAGACTCGGCCACTTAATGAAGTGTTCAGTGAATTTACAGGAAATCAACCCAAAGAGCTTGTAAGACATACAAATATGTTTTGACACTGGCGGATGTGGCCTTTCGGTATAAAGTTACCATAACATTGACCTCGAACTCGGCAGACGAGACTGCTCTGGTATTTATTAGTGTATACAAGAACGGACCTTTTGTATGGGCACACAGGTTGATAGTCTATGAAGTGCATGAATTCAAAGAATCAGTGAGTAAACTTATGTTTAAGCATCTAAGTATGGGGTTCGAGTCCGTCGCGCAAAACCAGGCCATCTCAGATCGCAGACTTTCATAAAGTCTTTTAATCGCCGTCTGGCGAATGAGGACTGTTCAGGGCGCAGGCACAGCAAGAACTAGACAGTGGCCATTTCATCTGTGAATGTGTAAAACTTTTTCCCGCTTTAACGGAGAATATGAACAGCGCATCAACGTGAATGGCTGGTTTCCCTCCGGGGAAAGAAATCGAATTGGTCATGGTCCCATTGGTAGCCGAGAAAACCTGCCTATATGAAACTTTGTTGCTTATCGGCACGATGGTCTAAGTTACTACCAACGAAAAAGACCCGAAGACTTTCTTTCTATCTTCAATCACATAGCACTTCAATCTTGCTTTGATCAGGGCGATTTTTGGACCCAACCTGTATATTTCCTTTCAATTGGGAGCCCACCCTGGACTATCTGTAAAGACACTCGGATGATCATTCCTTTTTATGCCTTAACTCTCTCGCGACTTCCAGTTATGCAGGCCGTCAGACACTTTTTTCTGTAACGATGAGCGATTCTATCTTTTGTGTCAAAGGCACATATTTGCTGGGAATTCAGGATGATTTTCTTCGTGATGATGAATTAGGCTAACCTGGGCCCTCTCACCAACGATGTTTATGGAACACACCCAAATGTCATCCGGAGTAGTGTCTTAAAAAGCTGTTTCAAAAGTTATCCCTGTGAACTGCCTATGGAAAAGATTGAACTGAAAAAGGTGCGGCTGACCAAATCAACACTTTAACAACTTGTAGCGTTGATGTTGACGCTGAGGTTTTGGGCGATGATGCTAACGAAGTAAATTGATCATGGTTCTCCACACACTTTGCGAAGGCATCGACAGTCGGTTTCGAATTGGCGGATATTCGACCTGGCCCACCCTATTAGCATTTCGTTTGGGCCTTTTTTATCGTCCCATAGGGAATCTGCCCACGGTCCCCACAACCACAGTATATTAATTGACAACTTCAGCGGGACATGTATTTGTGAATGTTCTTCAGAGTCTTGGTTGGAACTTTAGAGCACTCGTCAAACACTATAACCTCAGCAAAGATGTCAAGTCGATGACCTAGGAAAATAGGGTCCCACTCTTTCATCGGCTTTGTAGGGTTGATACAGAAGTAACGATGGATGGTTTGAGCTTTATGGGATTCCGAGCCAAGATGGGGTTATCACGGTGCAACCTGGCCAGGACGTTTTCTGGAGTGAGTACAACCAGTTTGCACATAGTAAAGATTTTCACGACCCATTCCGTCTTACCGCTTCTACCCTAACCATTCAAATACATACGCGCTGCAGTAGCCGTAATGAGCTCAGAGGGAAACAGGGAAAACTCGATTACTTGAAATTCCAGTTGCCCAGCAGGTTCAATTGTCCAAGCTGCAGCTTCAAGACGCCCTTGAAAAACCTATATTTACGAACTTCTTGTCGAAGCATTCTAGAATTCGCCGACGCTTGAGCGTCGACCCAATACTTGATCCCCGCGAACATCAGTTTCTCCCTTAATGTGGTGGTCAGAGAAACCCTCTTCCTCAGTCACCTGTGCAACGGGTTCTTTAACTTACTAACCTAAAACAGTGAATAACTTGTAGTGCTCGTCTGGATCCAAAAAATCTAACACTTCCGAAGCCGTGTCTATGGGTTACTCTAAGATCTTCTTTTTCAAAAGAGACCAATTATGCCTCACCCTTATTCGTGATATCCGGCCCTCTTTCGGTTGCATGGCGAATTGACCACCGTCGAAACCTTCCTTTATCTCCTTCCAGACGATTGTTTCCTTTTTGTTGATGTAACTCTCGTATGGATAGTGCACTGGGGTGTTGTTGACAACTAGATCGTGGTATACGTCCTGATCAAGTAGTAGGTTAGGTTTTTCCTTTTTCATATGCGGCTTAAACGCATTAGGCCGGAGAGGCTTCAACAGGTTTTTCTGAACAGCCTCTGGAATGGGCCGACCAAGTATGCTTTTTAAAAAAGCAAAAAGCTGGAGTGGCTTCAATAACATTCCCTTAACATATTCTGGAATAAGCTCATCAAAGATGCTTTAAACGACACGCTTGAGGGCCTCAGAATCAGATTGGCTGATGAATTCATTCTTGAAAGTCTTAGCAATTAGTTGCTCGATGTATTCAACCACGAAGGGGTTACACTCACCAAGTAGTTGCTCGATGTATTGATCCTTGCAGGGTTCAGACTCAGGAATTAGTTGATTAGAATAGTATTCTTCCATTGTTTGATTCTATTTCATGGTAGGAATATATATCCCGATATACCGTAATCAGTCCACTATTTAAATGAATGTTTGGGCCAATTCACGCAACACACAGGAAAAATCTCTTCGCGCTTCCCAGTATCTAACAACTTTTGAGCAACGCGATGAGAACCGCACGGCTTCAAAGCAGAGTCAGAAATTGTTTGACCATTTATGGACCAATAAAGTTTGCAAAATGAAATTGGAAACACAACTGATTGTTAGGTTATATAACGGAAAAGTTGATGACACTCATAGAGTTGAGTTACAACAGCTATATGAGAATGGTTGCACCTGCTTCAAGGATTGTACTATCGAAAGTTTAGACCGAAAGTAACAACCTTTCTACTTATAGAAAGGTTGTTAGCACAGTTAACGAATCTACTTACAGGTTTGGCAATAGAAATCAACTATGGATTGTAGCCTGAATCCATTAGCATGAGTTTGGAAAATCTTGAATGGTAACACCGCACTAGTCATGACCGACTAGGTAAGTATTTGACAATACAGTACAGTATGATATAGTGCTTTATATACTTAGCTTATATCCAAAACGTAATTTTGTAACTGCTTAATGGGTCTTCACTAAAAGTGAAAAAATTCAGCCCACTAGAAAATTTATTGAAGTTGATTGAAGTTAGATTGTGTATCCCATAATAACTAATGATGTATATGTATGGAATGATATCCTTTCTAAGACTTTGCACCTGAGGAAATTTTGCACGTGATACGGTGTAACTGCTAGTTGTCATCCAAGAAGCCATGTGGATCAAAGCTAAATTCATGTCGACGATATAGTTTGAGTTGCGCCTCGGTATTTGATGATTGCAGAGGCATCGACTGTGAAAATAATACAGTATTTTACCAAGGTAATGACGAAAATTCTAATGACGATTGTGTTGACTATGGAAACAATTTTATAATTTCAAGTTTTTAAAATTTAATTTCCATTGTAAAATAAATATAAAAGTTCGGTAGATAACAAAATTTGATTCTTAATACTAACTCAGCCTAGTACCAACAAATCTTCGGAAGGATTAGTCACAGAACTATCGTTGATAATATGAAACAGACTCAAAAAGCTCTAATTTAACCCAAACTAACTAACAACCTTCCATTTTTAAAAATTTTGACCCCCTGGAAACAAAAAAATTCATTAAATTCTTTTTTTTTTTATATTGTTTAATTCAAATCTATCCTTAACACAAAAGTACTAAATTAAAATCGAGGTGATAACTGAGAAAACCATATTTTAAATTTTAATATATTTACTGTGCCAAAATTCCTTAGAAAACCTTACATTTTCAGATTTTTCTTAAATGGATAGTTGGAATCAGTAATGGCAGCCTGTTGAGTTTCAGAGTTGATTCCAGTCTTCTTGAAACAGTTGATAACAGTTTCACTCGTCACAGACTGTCAAGAATCACGAAGCGTCTTCACTGCACGCATAAACGATTTTGTAGGATGAAGCTTATTTTTCTCTATGCGTAGCAAACGCACAACTTCAGCGAAATTTTGTGCCTGATAAAAATCGAACCCACAAGTTGTATTGCAGAAATAAATTGTGTATCCTTTCATCCTCCAAATTACGCGGTGAAAATTATCATCCACTAATTTTATGCTCTCGAAAGAAAGTTACCCGTGGAACATCCACGAAGGAGGGAGAGGCGAGAGGAAACCCCATTCTTGATTCAGTCACAGAGTTAGTAACATATAATTACTCTCCATTTTTATTATAGTTTTCACACCACAAAATGTCTCTATTACGATATATATTTATATACATATATACGAACGTTGAAATCCTGTTGGTCTGGTCCTAGGGTATTTGGCCCTTGAGACACGGCAAATTGTCCCAATTAGAAAGAGAAAGTATTATTAAAGAATATTCTCATATACTAGAGGACTGCGAAGCCCTGAAATGAATTCAAACGTTAATCTTTGTAACCAAAGAAGATTTTTACCTCAACATTAGGTATCAAAACGATGCAAAGAAATAGATTTCACTCAGAAATTCACACAAAGAAAATCTACCAGATGCATCACAATCTTGAAAAACCAAAACGTCTCTATCTGGTTGGAAACTTGCAAGGGAAATGCACCGAGAAGCTTTTAATTCGTTAACAGTGTATATCCACAAGCAGATCATAGATAAAAAGCAATAACATTATTTCTTAGCGGAAATAAAAAAAACTACGAAAACTTACCTCCTGAGATTGGCGGAAACGTACACGTACAATAAATTACTAGCAAATTACAAGAAAAAATTGAAAAGAAATTCGGAGAGCTAATTGAAATTGTTAGAGGAAAAACAACCAGGAGAAATATCATTCAATCGAGTGAAATATCATCTGAAGAAGCTATTTGCCTCGTTGACAAAAACAAAAACGTAAGATCTAGAGTTCGAGAAGTTGCGCAATTATTCATGTCAGATTTTATCGCTGGCCCAGATCCTTAATATTCTAATTCGGCAGGCAAGAATTATCGCATTGATTCAAATTTCAAACTTTACCTGGAAGCAGAAAGGTAATAGAGATGCTGAATCCATTAGGAAATTGTGTTAGCTACAATTGCGTTGAGGAATTGGAAACTGAGCTAACCTATACTGCCAACGAGAGAACGAGATTGACCCTGAATGGAATGAAACTGAATCCAAATACTTGAATAAGATTGGCATCTGATAACTTTGATAACCATTTTGTTGAAACCTTGAACGGGAAAGACATCCTGCACCCTACAACCTGCACCCTACAACCTGCAAGATACTGTTGGTACAGCATATCAGACACCTAGTAATGTAGGTAGCAGCACAAAACAGTCCATCTTTGAAAAATCATCCATTGATTTTAGTAGTGTAAACACAAGTCAATCAATAAAAAAGATATCGAACAAAAAGAAAAGAGGGTATGAAGGTAAAAGTTATTGAACCATATCGTAAAAAAAAAGACTTATAAATTCAAATCTTCTACCTCTCAATAATTATCGACATTCAGTTGTCCCTTATCCACTAACATCATCTAAATTAAAAGATTTTTTCTGACCGACTTAATGTTTACAGCTCCAGGGGTACTTTCAATGTGGGTTGGGTGGAACTCGCAAAGAAGAAGAGCTACAAAAAGTATGGTTTCTCAGATAAATGAGTCACCAACTTCTATTGTTGCACGAGCAGAGACCAAGAAACGTGCCCAGCAAATAGTAAAGGAATTTAGCAAAAATATTTAACAGTTACAAATGACTCTGGTGGACCATATATATTAAATAAAGCATGTGTGATCCAGAAAGGTTCTCTAAAATCTTTTTTGTCTGGAAAGTTGCAAAATCGGTATAAACGAGTTTATCAATTATTAGCTAATGCAATGGATATTATTCATATGAGATGATATAAAGAACAACAAAAAAATAAATGCGGACCTAGATCCCATGCTAAATACTGAGCTAAAAGACATTAAAATTAGAAACAGTCTAACTGATCATCAACCAACAACAGAACTTTCGGACATTTATGATGGATACACAGCGTACACTATAAAAAACAGAGAATGGTGAGCATGGTAACACTGCGCAGTTCTGGATTGGGTACAAGCGAATAATTCACCTATACAAAGAATTCACGAGATGCATCTGAAAGGGAGACTTTGAACTATAAAAATATTGCCTCCAGAAAAAATAAAACTTCTTTACGTTCAACTATACCAATTACGCACGATAGTTAGTAATGTTAAGTGAAACCCATCCAGAAGTTTATCACAATTTAAAAAAAATAAACTTTGCTGTAAAAAGAACTAATAAAAGTTTTTTAAGATTACCTGAAGATTTGACTCTTGAGCAGACTATGAATACTGATGCTGCTAAAGAACTGGATTTCTAGCGTTGACCAACTCCTTCTCAGCTAGACAAAGGTGGGCTCAGAATCTTTTCTTGCGCATAAAAGTTAGTTATTGTGTTTTTGAGAAATATATGACGGAATTTAATTTGGACCCTTTTAGTTCTGGAATCGATCGAGATAATCTTTATAACATTGGATCAGGAAAGGCAGCTAAACCAGAAACCACAACATTTTACTTAGTGCGATACAAACGGGTAAAGCTGCTCGTGAACAGTTCAGCGAAGAATATGTTAAATATTCGGCTCGATTTGAAGAATGGATTACTCAGCCAAAGTTGGCGACATTTGAAGGCGAAGGAAAAAAAATATTCAATTGAAGGATCTGGTAAAAAGTTAGCATCTGTAGAGATAGTCTACGATCTTTTTGGGGGGGTTATTGCAACACAAAATCGATACCAATTCTGTTATCATTATGTCATTTGATAATCTAATGAAAAGAAAACACCAAAACCGATACTTTTATACGAGTTATAATTCCGAATTATGACTAAGGCACACAAAATAATTGATGTTACGATCATAAATGCAATGGTTTACCTGTCTTGCAAAAGAAACACCCGTCCACCTTCGGAGCGTTATCCAGATACTTTTTATACAGAGTATGTTCTCAAAAAGATAATGAAGTACAACTTGTATTCGATAAGTTCGTCAAACCTTTAATTAAGGATTGCGAATAAGACGGACGGTGCAAGAACCTGGATAGAAGTGCCAATTATCAGATAACCGCACGGGTCAAAGAATACCTAATATCTGCCATTTACAGTATATTAATTAAAATGCTAATGTAGCAATAAGTACCGTTGATATTGACGTTTTAATCTTACCACATGGGTATTTTAGTCGTTTACGAAAAACTCCCTACGCTATATTAGCGCCAATCAAATATATAAGGAGCTAGGTCATTCTTTATCCAAATTAATCGAGATGTTTGCACCTAGGTTGATCGAGATGTGATGAAGGGACAGACGGAATTTGCTTTTTTATTCGTTTATAAAATGGTTCTTTAGCAAGTTTTGTATGTTATGCATTTTGCTTTATATGTTATGCATTTTGTTTAACAAGCCAAAGCTTTATACTGATTAATAATTATGTTGTTATACATAAGTGTAATAGGCTAATTTCGAAATTCATTGCTCACGAAAATAGATGTTTTCGCTCAAAAACTTGAAATACTAAAGACCTGGATTATTTTGTTTTAATTCATGGTATCATGGCACTTAATTACGGGGGTCTGCGGTCTGACTCAGGCTTTGCCCTAGATATAATTCTTGGATGTGTTTATAGACACCCTTGTATGACAATTTTTGAGTTTAATGAATACTATCTTCTTCCTCTTCTACAAAAACTCTCATTTGAAAGCAAGTCTATAACAAGAACTTCAACCGTCAATTCCAACCGTGGATCATCAAGTAACAAGAACTTCAACCGTCAATTCCAACCGTGGATCACCAAGTAACAAGAACTTCACCGCCAATTTCAACCGTGGATCACCAAGGGAATTCGTGTTTCAATGAGGATGAGAAAAAAAATGCAAAGCAAGTTTTTTCGTTGTACTAACCCTGTTATTAAAGCACAATTTGGCTCTCATCACAGGTTGTACAGAAATATTTTACTAATTTGATCAATCCAACAAAGCAAGACGAACAATTTAAGCAATTTTTTCATCCACAACAACAATAACAATCTAAGAAAAACAGGGATGGGAATTAAAAATCTAATTAATGCCCACGACAATAATTGATATTTACCCACATGTATCTCTACGCCCAACAATTCTACCCGGCCTGAAGATGTATCAGATGAGTTTAACAAATTTTTTACATCAATGGCTCGCAACATCCAATAAACTATTCATTTCTCTCATACCAACTGCAAAAATATCTTATATACCCTAATTCCTGCTCAATATTTTTTTACCCTATTACTAGCTATGT